>VDFB02143383.1:0-17431 GCA_007258455.2 Sequoia sempervirens | reverse complement strand
AATAGTGTACCTGCTGCAACTCCAAGCAAGTTCATGAATACCTTCACTCGGACGGGGAACTATACCATACAAATGAGGCAACAAATCAAGTGATCGAAGATGGTGGCAGATCCCATCTCGCTAATGCGGATAGTTACCCTTGTGCAACATGACCAAAGGAGAATAATATGCAAGCCCCATAACGAAAATTCTCCACAAAAATCAAGGACAAATGACCTTCAACAGCAAATAAAGACTTCCAAAGATGATATGCAACTGAAAATATGCCTCCAAGATCAACAAATTCTACTTCAGTCTTCAGGATGTCCAAGAATCAAAAAACCAAAAAGAAGATACCTGGAGCTGAAACCAAAGAAAAAGACTAGACTGATGAAAAAAATGCACTGAAATATCTTCTGAATGCCACTGGAATCTCCAAAAACTGACAATCTAATGCGAAGATGTGTGCGTTTGAGTCCAGAAGGGAGGGTTGACTTCAGTTGACTGTAGAAAGTTGTAGCAGAGAAATCCTACAAAATGGATGGCACCACTAGATAGTGCTCTGAATTCTCTTTCCGTTGATATCTTGTTTGTGAATTTTTGATATCGTGGCACGAAGATATGGCCTCCGGAAGAAAAACTACAATTTTGAATTGATGGCTAAATAGGCGCAAAAAGTTAGCACCTTAGGGCAAAAAAAAGCGGCCCTTGGTCGGTGATAGGACCGTGGGCTTGCGCTGACAGTAAAAAAAACTTCCGCCGGGCGGGCGGCGTCGGAGAGGCGGGATGGGCGGAGCTATGGTGGCGCGACCGTTTGGAGAATACACCGCTCGGGAGGAAGCCGGGGAACAAACGCTGGCCGGAAAACGAACGGCGGTTATCGGTAGTGGCCGGAAACAGTGAACGGGCGGTCGAGGTGCCGGGAAGAGACTCCGGCGTCGGCGACAGGAGCAGGGTCAAGAGGATGTCGGCCGACTGGATGACGCAGAGGTATCGGGTACAGTGATGTGACCGGCCGACAAGACTCTGCAGAGGTCGAATGAATGCCGACTGACTTCCCTTTAAAATTTGAATATTGCAATTTTATTTGCAATTCAAATTTAAATAAAAAAAACCGATATAAATTGTATGCCGACGGACCAAGAAACTATACCCTGCGGAATAAATATTAATGCCGACCATATAATATAATTCCCAGTCGCTGCCACTGCATTTGATTTGTTTTGAACTATATAAAAATTTGCCCAATAATAGCCAGAATATTTTTTTGATTTTTCAAAAAAAAATTTGCCTTGATGGAGGACTTACAGGGATGATTTTTTTTCTGCAAACATCTACGGATAGTAGAAAAAATGCAAACCCTAAGATGTACCTCGAAGGCTCCCGGATGATATGTCTTCGATTTTGATGAATGAACAGGCGATCTATGGGTTTTGAGGCCTTCTGGACGCAATGGAGAGGTCGGAGAGAGCCTGATCTGCACCAGAAATCAGCTTGGCTCCCGGGTAGAGCCAACTAGCCTACAACATAAAACCCTAAGCTTGCAAATAATCTCGCACTCCAAACTTCCTGGATCTAGGGTTGATGTTTCAATGGACTAGCTCTGATACCATGTTGAGATGATGAATTGCACAGCCCCTGAAGCTCCAGAATCTTCAATGCAGGACTTTAGCCATGAAAGATAATCAACCACAAAAGAAGTGTTGCAACAATGGAATGCTTGATTAAAGATTCTATATTGATATGATATCTGATTGATATCTTGATATGATTAATTACAAATGTACAAGATGCCTGATTATATAGGCAAGAGACAAACCCTAATATGCGTGAGATGTTGCCATGTGTCAAGATCAAACAACATGAGACAACATGTGAACCCTAATGGTGAAGAACATTAAATGAGGAGATAAGTTCTAGAAGGACAACTCATCTTCTAGAAGGAATCTTATCCCACTTATTAAATGATTTATCTAATAATGCAACCTAGGAATTAATGATTAAATGCAAGACCTAAGTAAACTTATGCTAGTGTAATAATTAATTAATTAATTACACCAACCCCCCCCCATAAGTGCAACTTAGGGAGGAAAATGCAATGATTATGCAGAGATGATGATCGATGATGGGTCCCGGCTACAAGGCCATGTTAGGTACCCATGTACATGATAGATGCAGAAAATCTCCCACAACCGGAGAAAAGGGGAAAACCCAGTAGGAACAAAACCCCTCTCCAAAAAGGAGACGAAAATGCAGAAATGTGAGATAGGATGGGAAGGATGGAGGACTCCCAAATACCCCCCAAGAACACCATCAATGCATGGACGTTGGGTGGGGATCGCTATGCTTAAAGATGTGATCACAAAAGAAGGGGGAAGTGGCTTTGAGAGCGAACAAAGATCAATGTCGACAAACAACTTGTCTCCTGGCGGAGAAACCGGTACAAGTGGAGATGCTTCGGATAGAGGTGAAGGAAGGAAAGGATAGTATGGATAGCCGATGATGTCGAACTACGTTCAAGTGTCGCGATGAAGGAACGTACCACAATCAATGAAAGGGGTGACAAGCGAGGATGATCACGGCCCGATGTTTGAACAATATCCAAAGACAAAGATGAGATGGATGTGATGGAGACTTGATAGCCCCCCCTGAATGAAGTGTCCTCAAAACTACTGAAGAAATTCTGAAGCAACGAAGGTGTCCAAACCACAAATCTCCTGCTAGGAAGAAGTAAATCCAATGGTGGATGCTGAAGAAACCTCAAGTCCTGAATGGAATGATAGGGAAGAAGTCTCGGATATGAAATAGCTGAAGAAAAACCAAGCACCTCCAAGATGGTCTCTGAATTCCCAATCAAGGTCAAGACAAAAGAATGAGGATACTCAAGAAAATTCTCCAAGATGTGATCTAAATAGAGGAGTGATATCCCCTCAAGAATGTCCTCCAAACTTGTAGAAGTGGCCAAGGCAGTGATACCTGAAACAAAGCCATCATGTGATGTCAAGTCTGAAAAACTGAATGTGTCCGGATCAATGATGATAGTGGAAGCCTCAATCAATGATCCTGGACAAGGAATCACTGAATGTGAAGGGATACCAACTGTCTCTGATGAAGAAGAAGCACAGAAAGGGACCTTGTCAACCTCTTCGGAAAGATCAAGGTGGCAAAGAATGTGAGGACAATCAGAATGATCAATATCATTCAAAACATCACAATCAACTTGCATAGAAAGGATCTCCAAAACAGTGTACCTGCTGCAACTCCAAGTAAGTTCATGAATACCTTCACTCGGATGGGGAACTATACCATACAAATGAGGCAACAAATCAAGTGATCGAAGATGGTGGCAGATCCCATCTCGCCAATGCGGATAGTTACCCTTGTGCAACATGACCAAAGGAGAATAATATGCAAGCCCCATAACAAAAATTCTCCACAAAAATCAAGGACAAATGACCTTCAATAGCAAATAAAGACTTCCAAAGATGATATGCAACTGAAAATATGCCTCCAAGATCAACAAATTCTACTTCAGTCTTCAGGATGTCCAAGAATCAAAAAACCAAAAAAAAGATACCTGGAGCTGAAACTAAAGAAAAAGACTGGACTGATGAAAAAAATGCACTGAAATATCTTCTGAATGCCACTGGAATCTCCAAAAACTGACAATCTGATGCGAAGATGTGTGCGTTTGAGTCCAGAAGGGAGGGTTGACTTCAGTTGACTGTAGAAAGTTGTAGCAGACAAATCCTGCAAAATGGATGGCACCACTGGATAGTGCTCTGAATTCTCTTTCTGTTGATATCTTGTTTGCGAATTTTCGATATCGTGGCGCGAAGATATGGCCTCCAGAAGAAAAATTGCAATTTTGAATTGATGGCTAAATAGGCGCAAAAAGTTAGCACCTTAGGGCAAAAAAAAGCGGCCCTTGGTCGGTGATAGGACCGTGGGCTTGCGCTGACAGTATAAAAAACTTCTGCCGGGCGGGCGGCGTCAGAGCGGCGGGATGGGCGGAGCTATGGTGGCGCGACCATTTGGAGAATACACCGCTCGGGAGGAAGCCGGGGAACAAACGCTAGCCGGAAAACAAACGGTGGTTATCGGTAGTGGCCGGAAACAGTGAACGGGCGGTTGAGGTGCCGGGAAGAGACTCCGGCGTCGGCGACGGGAGCGGGGTCCAGAGGATGTCGGCCGACCGGATGACGCAGAGGTATCGGGTACGGTGATCTGACCGGCCGACAAGACTCTGTAGAGGTCGAATGAATGCCGACTGACTTCCCTTTAAAATTTGAATATTACAATTTTATTTGCAATTCAAATTTAAATAAAAAAAGCCAATATAAATTGTATGCCGACGGACCAAGAAACTATACCCTGCGGAATAAATATTAATGCCGACCATATAATATAATTGCCAGTCGCTGCCACTGCATTTGATTTTTTTTGAACTATATAAAAATTTGCCCAATAATAGCCAGAATATTTTTTTGATTTTTCTAAAAAAAATTTGCCTTGATGGAGGACTTACAGGGATGATTTTTTTTCTGCAAACATGTACGGATAGTAGAAAAAATGCAAACCCTAAGATGTACCTCGAAGGCTCCCGGATGATATGTCTCTGATTTTGACGAATGAACAGGCGATCTATGGGTTTTGAGGCCTTCTGGACGCAATGGAGAGGTCGGAGAGAGCCTGATCTGCACCAGAAATCAGCTTGGCTCCCGGGTAGAGCCAACTAGCCTGCAACATAAAACCCTAAGCCTACAAAGAATCTCGCACTCCAAACTTCCTGGATCTAGGGTTGATGTTTCAATGGACTAGCTCTGATACCATGTTGAGATGATGAATTGCACAGCCCCTGAAGCTCCAGAATCTTCAATGCAGGACTTTAGCCATGAAAGATAATCAACCACAAAAGAAGTGTTGCAACAATGGAATGCTTGATTAAAGATTCTATATTGATATGATATCTGATTGATATCTTGATATGCTTAATTACAAATGTACAAGATGCCTGATTATATAGGCAAGAGACAAACCCTAATATGCGTGAGATGTTGCCATGTGTCAAGATCAAACAACATGAGACATGTGAACCCTAATGGTGAAGAACATTAAATGAGGAGATAAGTTCTAGAAGGACAACTCATCTTCTAGAAGGAATCTTATCCCACTTATTAAATGATTTATCTAATAATGCAACCTAGGACTTAATGATTAAATGCAAGACCTAAGTAAACTTATGCTAGTGTAATAATTAATTAATTAATTACACCAACACTATCTAAGGGAGCACTAAATTATCTCAATCACCTTTTAAAAAGATTGAACCTCTTAAAATATGATGTGTAAAAATGTTTCACATCATAAGAAATATTCATTTTCAAAAGTTTGAAAACGAATACCAAAAGAATTATCAACCACGTCAAACATGAATTATTTTGAATTATCCACTATAATTCTTAGTGAACTAACTAAGAATATATAAAATTGCTTGTGTATAAAAAAGAGAGTAATTGTTGTCAATAATTTTTGTGGCCTAGTCCATGTTGAACCTTCAAGGGAACCATTTTATTCATCCTATCAATGGGACCACTTAACCATCTCAATCACCTTTTTAAAAGGTTGAACCTCCCAAACTATAATGCGTATACAAGTGTTTCATACCATAAAGAAATATCATTTCCAAAAGTTTGAAAATGACAACCAAAATAATTATTCACTACGTATCAAACATAAATGTTTCCTAATCAAATATGTAATTAAATTATATTTTAAAATAATCTATTTTCCTACTTTCATTAGTTAATACTACTTTAGAGTTGACATTTTATTAATATTTTTTAATTCTTATGTCTTTTAACTATATGCATTATTATAAAAATAAATTGGGTTAAAAATAATTAAATCAAACACTTTATTTTTGTGTTGTTGACATTATATGGCATTAATATTTACTAATGATTATGGTTAGATGAGGCAAAAAAATATGATTGTGGAGGACTACTAAGGTGATAGTCAATCAATAACCATATAAATTATGGGGAAAATTTATAAACAATCTCTTCTATTTTTAATTGATTTGAATTCAACTTTGGGGGCATCATTAGTCCACCTAATGAGCTTCCAAATCCTTTATAGTATTATTTTTGGGTATCATATTTTTATGCTCCCTACATTTTATTATCTAATTTAATGTATCTTATTTCTTAGGGAAATCAACTCACTAAAATTGGGGAAAAATGTATTATCAAAAAATTACATATGTGCATAATTTCACTTTATATTTTGAACTCACCTTAGCCCACATTTTAATGATAGATTTTAATATTCTATAATAAATATTTTCTCCCGCATTTGAAGAGTATAGTGTATTTCAACACATATATGAAATTTTAGTAGAATCTTTCTTAATGGTAGCATGTCAAATCGATGTTTGTACAATGTGCTAGCATCCCAAAAGATCTTGAGATTCATAAGCATTCTTTCTGCATGGCCTGTGTTTATAATATGTGTCACAATGCTTTAATGAGAAAGTAATGTCTCTTTCTCTCTGATCCAAGAAAATAAAACTCAAGGACTTTCCATTTTCAAAGGACCTTTTAAAATTTCTCAATGCAAGCTCTCTACCTCGTAACCTCGGGGAAACTCTACCAAAATAAGTTACTAACTCTCTCTGTATCATTTATAGATATCTCATTTGGTGCTTTATGAAGTTTGAGAACCTCAAGAGGAAAGGCATTGATTGTTACATCTATCACCCTCATTGAATATATCCTCCACTATTGCTAATATGATCATTTTATTCATTTTTCTAATATTTTCTCTTAATGTGAGACAATCTCTTTTGTATAGAAATAAGAAAATATTTTATTATTACTTTTACTTGCTTGCAATGGTGGATCTCCCCATAGATCAAGGTTAACATCACTATCAAATATTTCATTTTATCATTTTCTTTGATCCTTAATACACTTAGGATTTAAAAGCACATGTTTTTATCAATCAATTTCCTTTTGGTAGTTTGTGGAGGTCAGAAGACCAAAACAAGGGTCTGATTGAGGCAAAGCCCTAAATAGCCCCAACATTTTTTATTGTCTTTTTGTGTTTGGAGGTTAGAATGATTCTAAGGTTTGAGTTAGATATTCTAAAACATTGTAGAGTCATTAGTGAAGGACGACAATGTGACACGAGGACATTTATGTGTCACACTAGCATCTTAGATAGAGAGCTTCATTTTTTGTCTCTAGGTTCCTCTTACCCTTGTTTATCATTTTCTAGTGAAATAAAGTCTCAATATTTTTTGTACTTTCTATAAATTAATATTTATTGAGTTTCTTTAAAAGTTTACATTGCAAAAATGGTTCATAATTTTAGTTTAAACACTTTATTTTCTCTTGTTTAGTAAATCTTTTATTTTTATAGGAAATATAAATCTTTTATTCAAGATTTTTAAGTAAAGTAGAAATTTGGTCATTAAAATAGATTCATTTTAATTAAACCAAAAATTTCCTCCTCTATAGTGAGCTTAAAGCTATATGGTTATAAAGTAGTATTTATGACTCCTTAATGAGTAGAAATATGCATCATTACATGTTATATTACATCAATATTTTGATCTTGGTGGTTTATTTAGTTAGTCACTCATTGTGAGTAGAATGGTTTGGATTTGAGAATTCCTTAGTAGATTTGGTTATGATGATCTTGATATCATGTTGGAGATAACATCCATTGTTATTTGATTTGACTCTGTAACTTAGTTTGGGTGGAGATTATATTCTTACCAAGGTTTCATATGTTTACTTGACTCCCCAACTTATTTTGGGTGGAGATTATCTATTTAATGAGATAGTTTTATTATGATGTACATGTTGTATTAATAAGAATATAATGATAAGGATATGCCAATATTATATTACACTTGATTGTCAATTTTAATTTTATTTTAGTTACCATTAAAATACTAGAGTTATATTAGAGTTAGAGAAGTTCCATTTGTCCTTGTATAGGATGGATACATGCTAACATCATTTCTCTACTTCATGTTTGGCACATTTTAAGATCACTAACCACCTAAGATAATATTACAAGAGAATTTTATCTCACTCTTCTTTCTATAGATTCACATGACATAGGTTCTAATGCTCTAATTAGTAGAGGGTCCATAGGTTATTGTACCTTATTGATTGTCTTCCATCACTAGAGCTAGGTTATTCTTGACATGAGGTTATAGTTGGCATTTAGAATCTTGGTGTGGTATGAGAAATTTATAAGTGTGGTATTATTTTGTGTGGATACTATTGTTTATCATAATTTATATAGTTTGTGTATTTAAGTTTATATATATATTTGTATACATGTGCTATTTGATTTTTTTTATCATGTATTTATTGTTCTTCTATTCTCATTACTAAAAAATATTTCTATGTGTTGATTTAATGGATTGTGCCAAAGTGATAAGATAATGTAGTATGAGATGTGTGTTATTCTACCTTGAGCATATGTTGATTGTTTTAGATATATGGCATTAATTGATAGGTTCTCACATAGTATGAGATAAGGTTAGTAATCATTGGTACATGTTGCATATGCTCTTGAGTGTATGGTATTGGTTTTTCTCATTGTGATTTCAGCACCTTTATGAATGTTTTAGTGAGATAGTAATTGTATAAATATTGTATCGTATCTTGTATGCACCTTGCATTGTATATATGTCTTGTACTCTTATGCCGTGTATGCTTTGTAGATGCTAATACCTTGGTTGGTTTGGTATGATTCATTAGTGTGATAATGATGAAATGAATATGTGTTGTGCAAATGATTCATCTTGGATAAGTTGCTTATCTTATAGATTGGATTATAAATCTAAATTTGAACATAAGGAAAAAATAACTTATAAGATAGTCATGAGGCAAGTTTGTAATTCACACTTTTGGGCTATTAATTGAATAGTCATTGTTAGATAAATGATTGGGGAGAAAATGTATTTATGAAAATGTGTGGTTTAATACCTCCCTTAATGATAACTTGAGCTTGAAGGGATTAATTTATGGATTCAAGTTGAAGAACCTTGTATTTGTATATTGTACTTTGTATAAGGACCACTTTTGTATATGTTGCAAGATGGATCGTTGGTCTATTTGTATTTATTACAATTACTATGAGGGTTGGAGTTATGGACCCATTGGATATTTGAATATGTAAATGGTATTATTCCTTGCTTGTTTTATTTATGCACTTGTAAAATTTCAAAATGAATGAAATTCATTTTATTGATTCTTGAGATTATTTACATGCATAGTAAGGGATATATTTGTAACTTGGAATAAATTAAATAAACTTTCTCACTGCTTTTTGGGGTATGTTACATTCAAGTGAAGGAAAATTGGAGGTATATCCTAAATCTAAGAAAGAACAAATTCCTATAATAGACTTTTTACAATCTATTAGGTGTAGATATGATCCCAAATTATGTATTTGATCAATGATTGCACTATATAGCAAAATATCCATCATCAACAACCCTAAATTGATATGCAAATAAGCACCATTTTAACTCTATTTTTATTTATTACCTTAATTATCTTATTTAGAGCAAATGATTATTTTATCATTTAACTAAACACAAAATGATTATAGGGTGTTCTTTGCTTCCCTAATATGACACATATAAACTAAACCTTTAAAAGACTTATTCTCATATGATAACAATGTAAGAATAAATAACAAACCCTACAAGTCAAAAGTATGCTACTCAAAATATTAAGCCAATGCATTCTTATAATGGAGATCCAAGTTCAAATCCTTGTCATAAAATCCCAAGAATTGAGGCACATGTTGTAGCAAGATTACAATAGTTGGAGACAATTGATTGTCTTATAGGAATTGTAAGTCATATGGTTGGATATTTTGGTCCCTTGTTAACCCTCACTAATTAATCTTAAGAGAATAAGGACATCCTACAATAAATATAAAATTGCCAACATATTAAATATAATTTTAAACCTTCTATATATTTATTTGTGGTGAACTTGATTAATTGACCAAGATAAGATAATTAAGACTAAAATTAACATGTGTTGAGATAAAAATGGTATGGTTGAATTTGTATAGTTTGAATTGATGGAAAATGACCTTTGGTTGATATGACTATTACAAAGACTTACAAAATTGAGTTTTGGAATTAGATTTTTGGTCAAAAGACTAAGATAAGCAAAACCAAAGAGTTTGAGTATCTATGATAGAATTTGAACAAAAATATTCTCAAAGAGTGTGAACATGCCCTATGTTTTGTGATTTTGTTATAAATAGAAGTTTTTCTTTGGTACCTATGTAATAGTTGTTTGTTTGATGATATCTAATACAAGGAAAATAGTGTTGGTGTTAAAGAGCACCACATGACTTTCTATGCAAGGTTGAAGTTCAAAACTTCCTTGCACCTATGTCAATCCTTGAGAGTAAATTAATTGTGGAAGTAAAAGAGATAGTGTGGATGTTGGTTTCAACAAAGAGGTTAATGCACTAGACCTACGAAAGTGTTAGCTATAAACATTCAAATATTTTATCTTGAAAATCTCTTTTGATTGATTCCTGTGTGATCATCATAATGACCTAGGGATGATTCCTTTAAGTACATCTCAGCCACACAAATTCAAATCTTTGGAATTCATGTCATTGAATAATGGCAATGTTTAGGATTGTTGACCATAAAATGTAGATAATTTGAAATTTGAAAGATGGGGACATGATCATAATTATGATTTTCTTCAAGAAATAGAATTTTTAGTATGATAAACATGTTAGTGGAGACTAAGTGAAAAGAAAATAATGTTGTATTGGTCTTGGGCTAATGAGTACACTAAAAGATTCCAACAATATATTGAAAATGGCTCTAGGAAAATTCACTGCCAACAATTCACCAATGGAAAATTAACTATCAACAATTCACCGTGGGAAAATTTACCACCACCAGCAATTCTCCGCCACGGAAAATTAATTGCCAAAAATTCATGCAATTAATTTTTCGCGTGGTGAATTGTCATGGCGGTGAATTTTCTTTCGGTGAATTGTTGTTGATGAATTTGTCGTATGCCATTGAAAATACATCTTAAAATCATTGACCTAAAACAACATAAAATGAAAGATAAAAAATAACAAATTTATAAAAATTAGCAACTAATATTTTTTTTGTTAACGAACCCAACCCAACGCCCTAGAGGGGTGAGCTGAGGTGAGACTAGTCACTTGCGGGGGTACCCAATAGCCCGCAAGACAGTCCCAACCGGGTAAACTCGGGACCTGAGTCAAACCCGAAACCAATGGGGGCAAACCCACAACCCAAGCCAACTCCATTACCCGTGCTGACTTACTTATCAACTAACCTAATAAAACACTAATATCAATATATAAATCTAATAGAAGAAATTTTCTATGTACCAAACATTTTTACATTTTATTGTTATATATTTGACTTGATTGCCAAATTTTAGTTTTGGTATAGTCTTGAATGAGATTTTAATTATCTGCATGCATATAATACATTCTTTTTATTTCTCTTAATATTATTTTTTAAGAGGGGTTAGAAGTGGCATTGGATGACTGTGATTCGTACCTGCCAAGCTGCCATGATTATAGATTTACAGACTATAAAAACTAGTCAAAATCTGTATTGAACTTGTAAAAAAATTCAATTGGCTCGCTACTACTTCAACTGTACATTATTCCCACTTTTAAAGATATGCTTATATTCTTTAGATTATTGGGTGTAAAAGTATACTTTTGATTGGTTTTTTCAGCTAAACTTTTCAAATATTAGATTTTGTTGAAATTTTGCTTGTGCTATTTAAATATTGCTTTCCTATTATACTTCTACAATTGATATTGTCTACCACCTATAATACTTCAACTTGTTATTGTCTACCATTTATATAGTGGAACTTTGATGTCATAGATAAGATAATGCTTGTTTAATGGAGCATCAAATTATTGCAAAACTAGCATACAATCAAAACACAACTATTACAAAAGTCTGTTACAACATTATAAAGAAGATAGTAGTGGCCATTATTGAGAAATAGACAGAGTTCAGAGTTAATAGTGCAATGATAAGATAGTCATTTTGGAAATTTAAATTTTAGAGGTCTTTATCATATGAATCTTATCCAGCCTTTTCAGTAAATCATAATCTTTTTAATTATGCATATTTATTTATATATTACTTCTATTTTTGTACGAAGTGATATCATTCAACATTCACAGGTGTCAATCAACCATGATCTTTTAATTGTATAACATATATTGAATTCTATTTTTTTTAATAAAGTAGTAGGGATCAAAGATTTCACCTTTGGAAATTTAAAGTTAAATACATCACATAAATGACATATAATCAAATGTTTTCCCTGGAGCAAGGGGTCTTGCAAACACTAACAAGAAAAATCAACTACTAATTACAAAACAATACAGTAACACTGTTTTTTTTTGTTGTAAATACAGTCTCAACACTATTTTTATTGAAACTTTTTTTTTTTTTTTCCTTTTGATTTCCAATTCTTAACATTGTCCATTCACTTTTTAACCTTTCCAGCTCCTATCTCACTAATAGTCCCAACCTCTAAAGTAAAATCTTCTTCCAAGAAAAAATAATTTTACCTTGGATTCCCTATCATATTCATGCATTCTTTCAAGTTAGCATACCAAAGAGCTAAAAGATTAAGAATTTCCCCTCTATTCATTTACGAGCTTTCTAACTGGTTTTCACTTGTAACTAGAATAACATATGACTATGCAATGCATAGGTCTACTATTTCTTCTATTATCTATATGAATTAAATTTGATTGTCTATTGAAATTAATAACCACTAATTCTAACAAAAGAGTTACATCTTACCTCAAGTGGACCATTGCTTGGATGGTTGTACTCTTGATTCACAAAATGCTAATAAAATTTCTTAACTGTTCATTTGCACCAAATTTATTGAATTGAGAAATATTATTTGAATTTTGAAAGTACAATATAAATTGATGATAGAAAAATCTGTTATCTGTAACATAAACTCCTTTCAATATATAGACTCATTCTAACCATCCTTAACTAATTTGGACTCTTAACAACCTAAGCTACCTGTTTCAACTCATTCCTATAGCATAGGAAGAGTAATGTTTTCATTTTAGCAAAATACGAATAAAAAACTTAGTAATTTTCAACTATAAATGAAAGAAACATAAATAATAGAGGCGTGTAGACAAGGCATGATATATGCAATCCTTGTTAAAGAATTTATAGAGTTCTTTGACATCATCTTCCAATGCTTTGAGTTCTCTCTTATTTCCCATTGAATACATTATTGCTATTGCACGAGTTTTGGTGATTGAAGTCATGGCTACAAGAACTAGGTCCTTCATCTTTGGGTGTTTACTCCCTTGACTAGGTGTAATTGTTCCTTCAACTACAAATAATCATTCATGTGACTACAAATTTATAACAACCTTGGCTATATGGGCATCCATTATCTTTCTACATGAAAGGTTGTCTCTTTTCCAAAATGCTTCTATGCTAAAAATCACCATAATCAATCATAATATACTACGAGATTTTGAAGGTAATTATCAAAACACATAACCATTTATCAAGACATCATATATCATCTTCAATGTTTTAAACTTTAAACATTAATTTCAAGCCTTAGGTATTGGATGAAGTTATTCAAGTAAATGTTTTGCAAAACAAGAAATAAACATAGGAAATAGGAGCAATTTTAAGTCCCATTGCCACCCCTTAAAATAGTGTTTCAATTAAGGTTCAAACTTGTGACCAACATCTATGTCTTTCAATAAATTTACCATCTAGTCTACATCCCATGGGTATTTATATATTATTTAGGGAGGGTTTCATAATGGACCCCACGCCCCTTATAACATGTTTGTGATAGGTCCCAATAATTTGCCCTATAAGAATATTCTACACACTCCAACTAATGCAGCCCAATATTGCTTCACTTGTAGTGACATTGCATTCAACTAGTAATATCACATTCAACACTCACAATGATGGTGAGATGTCACTTTAGAAATTTAAACCTTAAAGTTCTCTATCATATGAATCATATGCAATTTCCATTAAACTACAATCCCTTTAACTATATATTTGATATTAATTATATATTTTAAAGATAACGTAATAAGGGATCTAAAAGGGGGCCCACCTTTAAAATTAAAAGCTAAGTTCATCTTATAGAAAGAATACAACCAAATATTATCCTACAAATAAAATTCCTATTTTTAAATTTAAAAAATAATTACAAAACAATAAATTAACACTTATTTTAAAATTTTATATGCAATCTTAGCACTATTTTCCATGAAGATTTTGTTTTAGTCATTTGGATAATGGATATGATACAAATACGGGTGATAGAGGATTGCAGCTGTCTGGTGGGCAGAAGCAACGGATAGCCATAGCAAGAGTAGTAATAAGAAATCCAAGTATCTTACTTCTGGATGAGGCAACCAGTGCATTGGATGTTCAATCAGAGAAAGTGGTTCAGGAAGCTCTAGATCGAGTTATGGTGGGAAGAACAAGCATAGTTATAGCTCATAGATTGAGCACAGTTCAAAACTCTGACCACATAGCAGTTATTGAGAATGGAAAGATTATTGAGCAGGGCAGTCATCCTGTTTTGATCAGTAAAGGTGAAAACGGTGAGTACTTTAGACTTATCAAGCTCCAAGAACACACTAATCCTAGATCGTCTTGAAATTGGTTTGTGTTGCTTGCAACAAAACATATTGTGTGAATCTATTGCAACTGTGCAGTGATGTTCAGAGCCTCCCAAAAATAAGGGAAGCTTTCTATGATAGTACTATTTTCAAAATTCCATGGAAAAACTGAAATCAATTTGCAGATGGCAGATGCACTAAACTATTAAGCTTGGATATGGCAGAGGCAACAGGGGCAAGCCACATGACTTTTATTTATTTATTTTATATAGTATCAGTGATATATAAATCTTAAATTTCAAATAATACAGTTGAGCTTAATAAACTTTATAGCTCAATAACAAGAGCCAGAGTTAGGGATTACCCCCGCCATTCTTGAGATGTTTAAACAAATTTTTAGTTGTTGAAATGTCAAATAGCTCAGTTTATAGCATAGTTTGTGGACTCTCTGAGTCCTGGATAAGATTCTTGGGACTCCCGAGTCCTAGGGTTCACCGAGTCAACTCGCCAAGGACTCCTGAGCTGAGTCTTGGAGAGTCTAGGATAGGACTCCCAAGTCCTGGTGAGTGAGTCGCACGAGTTCTAGAATTGGACTCCCGAATCCCAACTTAGGACTCTTGGCATCGCCTGGAAATAATGAGTATGAATGTTTAAAACTTGTTTTTTGTTTGTATTTTTCATTTGAAAATTTGAAACTATGAGTATGAATGATGAAATTTCAAATATTGAGTGTTTGAAGATCATATAACATGTGTAATATTTGAATTATGAGAAATTGATAATCAAATTAGACTCTTATGTTCTCTAACTGCATTAATTTATTTTTATTTTTTTGTAAAATTTCAGTTTTCTTCTATTCCAATGCCCCACCGAGGTTTTTGCCAAGTCTGTGCCGAGTCTCGAGTCCGAGTCCTATTTTGGGTTGCCGAGTTCGTGCCGAGTCCGAGTTTTCCAACTTTGGTTTATAATACATTTCAATTTTCTAGATGTAATGATGTTTTTTCAGTATACCTTGAAAGCTCTCATAATATATATATGTTTTGGCTGAAAAGTAGTAAATATTGTGATATTGTTATTAGGATTCAACCGTGTAGTTTTATGAGTCAAACTCATTGATCCATGTTTCATGAGGAGTAGTTCACAAGAACCCATCTCTCGTGATAATAAATGGTCCACTTAGCACTCATTACATCTAGGCGATGCTCACAGAGGTGAAGCACCGGGCCTTCCCAGGAGGTCACCCATCCTTGTACTACTCTAGCTCAAGCGCGCTTAACCACTGAGTTTTCCCTAAGGTTAAGCCCACTTAGATTGCTACCCCATTTGCAAAACCTTCAACAAGTGTTGTTCTTATGAACCATTCATTATAGAGCCCCTTTAGCTCATCAATTGATAAATAGGAAAAGGGGCTCTATAATTAATGGTTCATAAAGCACAACACTTGCTAAAGGTTTTGCAAATGGGGTTGCAAGCTAAGTGGGCTTAACCTTGGGGAAAACTTTGTGGTTAAGCATGCTTGAGCTGGAGTAGTACTAGGATGGTTGACCTCCCAATAAGGCCCAGAGCATCACCTAGATGCAATGAGTGCCAAGTGGGCCATTTATTATCATAAGAGATGGGTTCTTGTGAACCACTACTCATGAAACATGGGTCAATAAGTTTGACTTGTAAAGCTACATCGCTGAATCTTGATAGCAATATCACAATTTGACATGTTGTGGAAAATACCTCCTACTTATCAATAGTAAACAATTTCGAGTTGCACTCAGAAGTAGGCTAGTTAAACATTTTAGATGATAGAGCCAATTGGAAGTTACCTTCCCAGTCAAATTAGAATTTTTAAGATTAAGCAACACACCTAATAATTATGTAGTATTCTTATAAAAACACATTTCGTTCAGTTTGTAGTTGGTTAAGAAGTTAATTTTCCATGCATCCAACTTTTCCATTGAAAACTTGATGTATGAAAGTGTGATAGGTCAGTGTAAAGCGTTAGAAAATGAGCAGCAAGTAAAAGAGTGCAAATAAACACCAAAACAACCTACACCTTGAGATTAGCCTAAGTTGGAAACAACACAAGATAAAAGCAACAAATGGAACCTTATACCTTGTCTCGAATCGATCCTTTGGTTGGCCCTTCGATCTTTGATGTGTATGTTCCTTGGATGGCAAGTAGATGCAAGCTAAGTGATGTTGTGAGGATGAGTGCAAGTGGATGAAAACAAGAAAATGGCTAAGTATAAGATGAGAAACAAAATTGCAAGAGTTTGGCTAGCAAAATGATCTCCTCAAAATGAGAGAAAAGAGGGGGTATTTATAGGAATTTTGAGAATTCCTAGAGGAGATGGATGGCCAAGATTGAGCCACCAAATATCAAGATGTAGGGCTAAGGTGAGTTGAGGAGCTCCTGAAGCCCTCACATCTTGACATGTAACAAGTGATATAGCCCTAAAGGTGGAATGGACATGAGGTGGAAGGAGGACATGACATGGAGAGGGGTACAAAGTACCTTGGGATTGGACAAGATCTCCTCATAAAGGAGGTCCTTGTCCCCATGTGGGTGAGAGGACATGTGAGGAATTAAAAATTCCTCAAATATTCTCATGAGGAGATGGGAAAGAATAAAGAATAAAGAGAGGACATGTGGGAAGAAGTGAAGAAATTAAAAATTTCTTTTGAGTGCATTGGGGGATTAAAAGTGAATTAAAAATTCACATGGGGAAGTGGAGATGCC
>VDFB02143382.1:0-21496 GCA_007258455.2 Sequoia sempervirens | reverse complement strand
TTTTGCATATGACAACTTTTGCAAGATTTTACAACATTTTCAAAATAAACCCCAAATGACTCCAAGTACATGGCAAATGGTTTATTATGACCTTATTAGATGACAAAAGACTCAAAACACCTTAAATCAAACTTAAGATCATATTTACATGACTTGACATGGTGCCCCTACACCATATTTATATCTTCAGAATAAAGATTATTATCCAGAGTATTCTCAGTAATTATTTTTGAGTAATTTTTAGAAAAAGGCAAAAGTAACTCTTTGAGTAATTGTTGGGAAAAATAAATATATTATGTCCAACATGAAAGGTTTTTACTTTGGTGAATAATATTTGAGGAAATAATAATTACCATTGCCAATCGATTAAATAAAGATTGGGCGATTAAGTAAGCTTTGAATATTATTTTTCAGTCATCTGAGGTTGAACGAATAATAGCTTCGATGTATTATTCCTGGAGTCCTTGGCAACAAAATATTATTTGAATATAAGCCAATAACATTTGGTTTGATTAAAATCGTGGCAAGATAATATTTTTAGAGCCGCTCCTATACTTCTCTCTGCCGTGGCTTCTGATATTGTGGAAATCGTGGCAACTTGGAAAGTTGAGTTCCTAAGAAAATAATAGCTATTAAGAGGTCGTGGGTTTTTAGTGATCCCAGGCGCCACACTTCTAGCATTTAGTGTTTATAGCAGATCAATTTGAAGGATTTTCAAGCAGGTTTGAACTCTAGAAAGGAGGCGACGTCACTCCTGAGAAACTCGTCACTTGCAGGTCATGATATTTGCAATTTGAACACAGCTATCGGCAGGTTGTAGGAAAGTCATTTGACTTCCAGGTGTTAAGGCGTGACATTAAGAAGAAGAGTGGAATTTGGCAGGGGCACTAGCTTTGCTCAAGGTAATACATGGACATTGGGAGCTGAGTCATGAGAAACTGAGTCTTGCTGGACTGAAACGTGTTTGTAGCCGCTCCTTTGGGATGAAATGTTGGACTCTTATTCAAGCATTGCAACCGCTGTCATCTTCAGGAAATTAGGTTCTTTATAACTTATAAGCACTTGCATTTCATTCTAGAGTCACTCTTGCATTTCTGGGAATTGCTGTCATGTGCAACAGCATTGTAATAGCTTCAGTCATCTGAATGTATTGTTGCTAAAAGCAACCATAAGCATTGGCGTCGTATAGTGAATTATTGAGTCATTTAGACTAGAGTCAGTCTAGCTTGGAGGGTGATCAGATTTGAGTATTGTAATGAAATCGCAAAGTTATTCAATGAAGTGTCGGTATGCATGACAACTATTTGTCATAATGTCACTGTTATCTAATTGCATTTTCAGGTCTGGGGAAAGGTCAGAAACATATTGCATTGCATTTCATTTACCATTTCAGTCTTTAATACTTTGCATCTAGAAGCCTCTATCTTTCTGTTATCATCTTATACATTGAAAACACAAAAGAATTCACAAACAGTAGTTGGGTAGCAAACTGTTTGACAGAATTACAGAGCATCAAAACTGAAAATTTAGAGCAGATTTAGCAAGGGCTCTTACAAGCTCTGAGTTTATTTGAGTAGCTAGAAGCGTCATTAGAGTAGGCCTAGTTGTAGTTGAAATTTTAAAAGAGAAAATCTCAGCTGCGATGCTAGAGTTTTATAACCTTGTGCTCTTAGCTAAGAACAAAAAAGATTGGAAAATAGTTTAGTTTACTTTCTTTAACCATCATCAGCGAAGAGGGAGCTTGCCCTCCTAATTTGAAGAGCAGTTTATCTGTACATAGCTGTCCATTTCTAATCCACATTCCAAAGGTGCGAATTGAAATGCCAACAATGACCTAGAATATAATATTGACCCAAATACAATTATCTATGTCTCAAATGATTGATTTTTCTAATCATGCAACTATAGCATCATTCAAACAACAATAAGCTAAGTATATCAACATACGCATGATACATTTGAAACATATAATCAACAAGCAATAATAATCATCTAATTGATTCGATTTTACTTGTACCAACATTTCGAATTCAACGAGTTTATAGGCTTCCTCACATTTATAGGTCAATAGACAATAAGATTCCACTTTCTAGTCAACTTGTCTACATCTATTAAAAATATGCATAGCATCATATTCATTTTCCATTTACTCATTAAATATTGATTTAATAATAACATATAAAAACCTATTTTGTTGTACCCAAACAAAGTTTTTTGTATCATGTCATGTTTCAAGCTAAAATCATTTCGTTTCTCCAATTATAATTCATATTACAACCCCTTTTTTGGTCATCCATGTTGTATTTGTCATCTCAAGTTAGAGTCTTTGCAAGGCCAACAAAAAATGAGCTTTCCAATGCATCATGTGAAGTGAAGATTGAAGCTTGGGTGATAGAGGAAAGACAAAAATTCATAAAGGCATTAAAATTTGTTTCCTAGTTAGAGGGAACATGCCTCTCTAAAGGGATACATGAAATCTCAAAAATGAAGAATGTTGCACACTACATAGGGGTGACCTAATGAAGGGCAGACTTCATGTTTTCAAGTCAAATATTGTGCCTTAATGCCTACATGTACGTACATTTGGTAGAGGGAAAACATAACATGTATTGCTACATAATGGTATGTGCCATAGTTACCAGATTTGCTAGGAATTGTCTAGACTTAGCAAGTTGCAAGGTGAGCGACCCTAAACAGGTTTGGTAGACTTGATAGACGTGTACTCGCTAGTCTTGCTAGATTCGTTGAGTCTAGGTGAGTCCCGATGGAAAGACTTAGTTGCAGTTGGGTCAGTCAAAAACATAAAAAAAAACAATTAATTCAATCTTTAGAGGGTTGCATTTTGAGTATTGAGCCTACCATATAGTGCTTCAGGTTGTGAGCACAAGTGGAGTATGTTTGAGCACATACACTCCAAGAAGCACAATAGACTGTCAGTGTAAAGGTTGAATGATCAATTAAAGTTCATTACAACCTTTGCCTTTGCCATTGATAGATTTTGGGTAGTGACTTATTACCCATCACACTAGAGGAGGTTGATCCACAATCAGATTGGATCAATGAGGTTGAGTATCCTACCTTTACTGATGAGGACCTTGATTGGGTTGACTAGGTGGATAGAGAGGCAGATGTAGTAGCCGTGGAAAAGGAGGATAGAGCAAGAGTAGACACCTTGGATGTTGGTGCGCGTGTCACTTAGACATGTTGATGTGATTTTTGTGACCGCACCAATCAGCAGAACAAAATAGTCCGAAGGCTACTCCGTTCTCTCTTGATCAAAGTATTCCGTGCGCTAAGATTGCAAGAAAGTTCGCACGTTCAACTCCAAGGTTCCGAAATACTTAGAATACCCTTAGTTGGTTTGATGTGAATTGCTGTTTTCACGAGGGGACTTACACAATTGTTCAGAATTCTTGCAGTTAATAGTAAATGAATGATTGGAAGGGATCTATGCAATGCGGATGATTTGGCAATATAGTACATTTTCCTAAAACTAACCAAAGATGAACGGAAGGTAAATGAGTGTAAGGGTAAGAAAAGTCTAGATTCTATTCTAAATGCAAGATATGTGGAGCTTGATTTTAGCGAACTTCAACTGAATTTCACCTAGCCTCACATTGGACAGCGTCAGCAAAATTGGTGCAATCTTCAAAGGGATAGCAAAAGATATTCAGATTACAATTTAGCATACATATACCATCAAGATGACGCATATAAGCATACAAATCACAATCGAAGTTAAACTCAAGATAATTTCCAGTCGACCACACAAGGCGAACTTATCATCAACAAGTTGCTAGTGGTATGGAATGAAATGAAGCTACCTCAATGAAACACCACACATCCAAAGTAAACTACTTGCATGAAATGAAAATTATGCTACTTTATGCTACTTGGATACGAAAGGATGAAGAGACCTTCCTAGCTATCCATGACAAAGACGAATTCCACCATCAATGAAAAGATCTATTATCATGAAAGTTTTACACAACAATCTCTACAAAAGTTTTCAAAGGGAAAACTTTCTTTCTTCTCCACACTATGCTAGCAAAAATGCCTACTCTCTAATGTCTCTCCAAATCTCTAATCTCTACTCCCAATTCTAATGTCTAATGAGGTACAAATGAGGGGGACTCCCCCTTTTATAGATAGCCCAGTCCAATGGACGGCTAAGATTACAATCAAAAGAGTGGCTAAGATTATGCCACCTCAGCCCTAGCCCTAAAAATTGCCAGAATGGGGAGTGGTGTAATAAATGAGCAAAGATTCCCACTCACTCCCAAAATAGTAAAGGCAATTAATGCTGCCCATAATCAGTCTTCTAGAAGATCATAGTCGATGAGTGCATTCCCATTTCTCTACGGCTCCAAACTCAATGAACACGCCAACCCACTGACCTCAACCTCACGAACTGAAATAGGTGGAGATGCAATCAGCACGGAACTCTAACTTACCGTGTTGGCGGTTTCATCACAGTGCACTAGATTTTCTCCAAGCAACTAAGAGTCACAGATTATGCGGATCCAGAAGTTGGAGAGAAAGAGTAGAAGTGTTCTCAAAAGTCATCTGTGTGAAGGTCTTCACCCTCACGAAAAGAAAGGCACCAACCTACCTCAAATTATCCGAGTCCTCATTTGGATTCAAGCTGCCTGTAAAATATGGCCTCGAAGGTATGCAGACTCCATCAATGATAACGGGGACGCTAGCCTTAGTATCTTTGGTGAATCGCGCGACACGTAATGAAGAAACCCGATGCAGAGTGATTGCTGAATACCATCACAGAAAAGTCATACACAATCATTCACGAGATGACCCTCCATCAATCAGCAACGCCAAAGGAACAATACCTCAATGCGCCAGCAGGCGCTGCGAATAACGCCGTTAACTCATGACCGGCATTTCCCGAGGGCACGATCGGCACCTCCATTAAATTTAAATACTAGAGAAGGCACCTTCGAAAAGCAGGCAGGGTCCTCCACTAAACTTTTATCTCAACCACGAACTCACAGCCAACCGATTTATACGCCTCACCGTGCCATCTTCCCCAACTCCTAACAAGCCACTAATGGAGCTCTCTGGGCTATCTCGAGGTGGGAAGCTCTCCATGACAGATCTCTGCCCGAGGGGCCGAGAGACAACTGCTGCACATATCCAATCAAAGCTTTATGCTCTCTTTTCAACTTCTTGTACTTTCCTTCCTTTTAAATAATCTGTCCTTGAGGGCGAGGTAGGAGTTATCACACTCTACAATCTGTGCACGTGTGGGGTGTCCTAACTCCAAAGTTGTGACCACGTAGTTTTCTGGTACTGCTTCATCTCGGTCACAATCAACCTGTGGCACCGCCATGTGAAGTGTGCGAGAGCCATCCTTATCAGTGGATATCTTTGAAAACTTTCGTGCTCTCTTCTTTTATGGAGGCACGCTGATCCTATTCAAAAACTCTTCCATTTCAACTGCTGGATCAATTTCTTCACTAGGGCTCCTTCTCATCCACTCTCTGAGCCAATCAGGTACTGTATACTGTATATCAAATGGCTGCTATTCTTGTGCCTCTACTTCACGGACTTGTTCAACTTCCATATCATTCTGGTGAGGCTGATCGGCCTCAAGTGGCTGAGTATCTCCTGATACTATATCATCATCATCCAAAGCCGTCTCTAGCTCATGCTGAAACTGAGGGTCAGTAGCAGTCCCCTCATCAGTTTGCTGATCATCTCTAGTAGGTGCGTTGACGCTCTGGCCAACTAACTCTCTCCGTGGTGGCTGATTATTCTCTTGTACTGCTTGCACCTGATTCAATGCGTTTCTTTGATCAGCAAATAAAGAAACCTCCTGTATACTTGGAGAACGTGTCTCCAATGGCGTGGGTGACTCAACTACAACTTGTGGAGGCTCCGGCTGAACAGGCTCCTGCCGAACTGGCTCTTTCCTTCTAGATTCCGGACCTCGTGTGATTTGTTTCTTCTGGTGCGTTGGGTGTCACGTCTCCCCATTAGGTATGTCGTACCAATCAGCCCTCTTTCTTCAATCTACTCACCTTTTGTCAGCCCAGCTCCGGTAGTAATAATAAAGGCAGAATTAAAAGTGTGTGTCCATTAAACCCAATCGGGCTCAGAACAGAATAAATTGGAAGTGGAGTATCTCTCCTTTGCTCCATAATCTGGATGGACAAGCGATGCTTGTCCTCATTCACACGATGCAGTGCCGGGAATGACTTACTCCGATCTATATTTTGTGTAAAGCTGTTGGCATTGGTTTTGTGTAGCACCAGCGAGAATAAAATTATTAGCGGCTTCCTATTCTCTCTTGATCAAGTATTCCGCATGCTAAGATTTGCGAGAAATTCATCGTTCAACTCCAAGGTTCTTTGGTCTTGAATAGGCTCGGTTGGCTCGTGTGATTTCTTTGGTATTTCCAAGGGACTTACGGGAGTTGTTAAGTGATGGAGAAAGGAATTCAAATGCTTGAAAAGATGCATGAAGTTGGTTTCCCTATTCTAACGGAAAATGCGAATTGAAAAGGGTTGAAGGTGAAATGCTCTAAAAGGTGTGGGATATGGAGCTCAACTTCAGCAAACTTCTAACCGGACTTCGCTTTGCCTCACATCGGACAGCTTCCACGGAGTCGGTGCAATCTTCAAGGGAGATGACTAAAGATGTTCAAACCACCACTTGACATGAAGATACCATCACAACGACGCATACCATCATTCAAATCATGATCGAAGTTAAGTACATGATATTCCAGTTGACCACACAAGGCGCATTCACCATCGGCAAATACACTAGTGGTATGGATAGACGAAGTTGCTTAGATCAAACACCACATTCCACAATTACTATCTTCTACTTGCATGAAATGAAACTTATTCTACTTTAAGTCACTACTTGAATCAGAAGGACGAAGAAACCTTGCTAGCTACTCACAACAAAGACGAAGTTCACCATCAATGAAAAACTCTTTTATTGAGAGAGTGTTCACAACAATTTCTTACAAAGTTTCCAAAGGGAAAACTTTCCCTCTTCTTCGACTACTTTATCAATCTATACTAAGCTACTTCTAAGTTGTCTCTCTATTCACTAACTTCTGCTCTAGAACTCTCTTGTCTCATTCACAAAGCTCTCTTGAAGGTACACCAAATATGAGGGACTCCCCCTTTATATAGCTGGCCAAGTCCAACGGTGACTCGGTCCCTGTCATTTGGATAGCCCGAATCGTGCCACCTCAGCCCTAAACAAGATTTTGCCTAAAAGCAGCAGGGGAGTGGAAGGATTGGCCAATAAAACCCGCCATGCCATATCGAAGATTCCACGTTTGTAAAACTGGCGTTCACATTGCTCACGATCTTCTTCTTGGCGTTGTTCTTCAACTAACCGCCGAACTTCTACTCTTTTCTCCATCTTGAGTTATACTAAGTCTCAACACTTAGCCATTTTCTTGCAACTTTCTTCCTTCGAGGTTGAAATGTAGTCTTGGAGTATTTGCTTCATCACTTAAGTCATCACTGCCTGACCTCGACGTTCCTCCTGCAAAACAAGCAAGGAGAAGAGCATTAGAACACATCATAATATAAATTCACCTTACTTACCTGATTTTCACGCTCTAACTTCCAAGGGTTCGTTGCCTTTGTTAGCCAACTTCGCGTTCAAATTCTTCATGCCCTAGCCAGATTTCCAACCCCTCTTGCATTCTGCTTGGCGCACTTCACTTTGATATTTCATCCAACTCAGACTCGGGAAGAAATTCTTTCATCAGGAATTTGATCAAAAATTATCTAGGTGATCATTTTCAAATTCATCCGCCAAGGCATTTTATCTTCAACAACATCATTTATTCCTTGCCTTAGAAATTTCTTAAATTTCCCTTAGGAAATTCATCAATCCTGTGCCCACCAAAAAAATATTCACCCTGAAGGCCTCGGCAAAGTGTGGAAGACTTTAAAATCAACTCCTCATCGAAGATCTTAAATACCCAGAAGAAAATTTTCTTCAGAACGTGTAGAATTCATGGGTGCACAACGAACGGGTTCATTTAATTTTTTGGATTTTGAACCTTAGAAAAATAATTTCTCATCAAATTTATTTCATTTCTTCACCCTTGAGCGTATTTCTTTGCTCTGACTTGAAAGTATTCATCATCCTTGTGACATTGGAGTATTCTGATTCATTCCAGCCGACTTTACCCGTGCCTCCAAAAATTTCATCTCCTCCATCAGACTTAGGCGTATTTTCTTCTAGAGGTGGAATTTAAATATTTAAACTTAGAAAAATATTCATCACTTTGCATGGGCGCAAATGAGGTCTTCTATATCAAGTGTTAGCATTTGGCATTTTTCAAAGCTCCACAGGAAAGTCTAGGCGCATCAACAGGGTAGACTTTCAATTTGTCTCCTGACTTAGTAAATTTTATGCCTCTTTGATGCCTAAGGTGCATTTCAGGTGTCCAACTTCAAGCTTAAATGCCTTAGAAAATTTTAAGTTTTATTCTTTTAAGCTCCAGGCGCAAATGATGGGATCTTCCTTCAATTTAAGTTCCACACTTAAATTCTTTTCCAGCTCACCCCTCCAGTCAAAGGCGCATTTACCACCTTGTGCTTCCACTTTAAGTTCCAACACTTAGAAATTTTGCTAACCTTTTAATAGCCAGGCGCATATCATACCCTGAACTTTCAATTTTCATGTCTTGGTAGAATTTTCACTCCTCCAGCAGCTGGGGCGCATCTGACCCTTGGAACTCCAAATCTCATGACTTAGACATTTTAACAAACTTTCCATGCAAGTCAAGGGCACATTTTAAGGTGTGCACTTTGAGTTTTGAACACCTAGGAAATATCAAACTCTCCCCTCAACTCCCAGGCACATATGACTATGTCTACTTCCAATTTTTTTATACCTAGAGAAAATTTCAAAGACCTCCCTCTTGGGCGCATTTCTACCCTTGAAGTTCCATTTTCAACACTTAGAAAATTTTGAAGTTCTCACCCTCTCCAGGCTAAGCGCAATTGACACCCTGGGCATTCAATTTCAACACTTAGAACTTTTTCAACTCTCAACTCATGGAGGGCGCATTTGAGGTACCTTGCTTCAAGTTTCAACACTTAGAAAAAATTTCAAGTGTCCTTCTTCTTAAGGCGCATTCTGGAGGTGCCTGCTTCTAATTTCGCTCTTGCCTTAGAGAAATTTTGAACTCATACTTTGAAGGGCGCATTTAGACCTCTCAACTTTAACTTTTTTACACTTAGAAAATTTCCAACTTCCCCTCCAAGCCAAGGCGCATTTGACCACCTTTACTTTCAGTTTGAGTGCCTTAGACAAATTCTCAACCTCTTCCTTCAAGGCTGGGCGCATTTGACCACTCAGGCTTTCAATTTACATGCCTTAGTAAAATCTTCATCCTAACTCCATTGGGGGGGCGCATATAGGGGTCTTTACTCCCACTTTGCCAGACTTAGTCAACTTTCAAGCTTCATCATGCTGCTGGGCGCATAAGAGAGGTCAACCTCCAATTTTCAGCACTTAGTAAAGTTCTTTACCTTCCTTCCATGCTAGGGCGCATTTAGCAAGGGCTACTTCCACTTTTGAGTACTTAGAAAAATTTTCAAGCTTCCTCCTTGACCTTGGGCGCATATGAAGGGTGGAGCATCATGTTTCGACACTTAGGCGCCAACCAATATATCAACCTCCAGTTTAGGCTTTGGGCGCAAATCTCAGAGTGTGCTTTAAGTTTTTAGCCTGGGCGCATATGGTACTAGCAACTTTCAATTTTGCCACTTAGTAAAGGTTTCTAATCTTGCTCAAAAGGGGGCGCATCTAAACCCATGAGCTTCCACTTTTAACACTTAGGCGGATTTCACCCATCCTCCCTCAAGGCGCATTTTGACTAGGCTACTTCCAACTTTCCAGACTTAGTGAATTTCTGCCTCTATCCAGCTTTCAAAGCGAGTTCCAATGCCGGACTTGAAGTTTTATCCATTTTAGCAAATTTTTCGCCTTCTGCCAGATTTGAGTTGATTTTCCTTTGTCAACCCTAATTCGCCCTGGCTTTCTATTTTTAGAAAGTTCTTTGAATTTCGCGCCTTTGACTGAATTCTGACCTTGGAAAGCCTGATTTTTTGCCCTGCTCTGAATTTCAACTGATTGTTCTGTCAATACCTGATTCCTGTTTGCGCCTGCTATTTTTAGCAACCTGCTAAAAATAGAAATTACTCAGAAAGTGCTCAGATTTCATGTGCTAGATGCCTGAAGCGTGGTGATCGTCACTAGATGCTGTTCTTGCTTGACTGTCGTGTTTCGCCCTTGATCTTAGGAAACCCTAATTTCTCTGTCTTGACCTGCTAAAAATAGCAATTATCTGATTTCTCATTCTCTGCAACTCCGTTTGTCTTGAAACTCGCGGCATGGGGTCGTCATCACCTGCTTGACTTGTTCACGCTGAGAGCTCGTGTTGACCTGCTATTTATAGCTACTTCTGAAGTGACTTACTATTTATAGTAAGTGATCGTTTCTGAGAGTTCCCTATCTCCGTTTGACTTGAAATTTGGACAGTGTGTTCCTTGTTGGTGAATTTGCCTGTCTGTGCTGACGTTTGAGATCGACTTTCTATTTATAGCCTGCGTCTGGAACACCTTACTAAAAATAGCAAGTTCTCCGATTTCCTTCAAATTTTGCTAGCGGATTCTCTGAAGGATGTTGACCATGATGGATGCCTCAGTTTTGAACATTTTGACCTCTGACTCCTCATTTTTAGCGCTGAAGCTCGAAACCCTAATTTTGTGCATGTTGCTCAGATGAGCTCCGTTTGACCTCGTTTCAGTTGCATGATGATCAGCTTGCATTTCTGAGGTGCTGGACAACTTGTCTAAGTGGTACCTGCTAAAAATAGAAAGTGGCCGAAAAAGTGACCAACCGGCTGCTGGATGATTTTGCATGTCATACTGCTTGAAAAATCTCGAAAAACCCAGAAAAACCCAGAAAAATCCTCAACATGCAAGCACTGGCTAAAAATAGTAAGTTTCTGAAAAGTGATCGGTTCCACCTGCATGTTGCATCATCGCGAAGTTCTTGGAAAACCCAGAAAGAATATGCTGACATGCACAGAGAAAATCTGCATGCAAACCCTAATATCGGCCTCCGAAGGCCGAATGCTGAAAGTCGTCGTCTCGCTTTGCATGTCATACCATCGCGAACGTCTCTGAAAACCCAGAAGGAATCTCCAGACATGCGTTGAAAAACTCTGCCTCTAAGCCCTGAAAATTGCCCCCGAAGGCAGAACTGCTAAAAATAGCAAGTTGTCTGTTTCAGTTCAAATTTAACGTGTGAGTAGCCTGATGTGCTCTAGACGCAGTGTGATTGTCGGAATCTCAAAAATGCTAAAGGATTGCCTGTAATTTCACACTTACAATGTTAAGCCCCGTTTTCAATTTATTCGCTTCATTCGTCCTCAAATTGGCAAGTAAGTTCAAAACCCTAATTTAGACTTAGCCAAAATTTCACGTTAAGGTTCAACGGCGGGAACATCCCGAAAAGACAGACAGTAGAAAAGAGAGACAAATAACATGTTGATTACGGGCTTTTTCGCGGACCGCATCTCAACGTATAGGACAAAGTCGCCAACGCTTCCCCTATCCCTCTCTTGATCAAAGTATTCAGATGCTGGGTATTTGCAAGAGAAAGTTCACGCGCTCAACTCAAGGTTCTCGCGAAGAAGCCTCGGGCTTTGCTCGGGATGTGATTTGGTCGGTATTTGCTAAGGGGACTTACGGAATTGTTCGGCACGGAGAAAGGGATTCAAATGCTCGCAAGATTTATCTATGAAGTGCGGGTTACCTATTCTAATCAGAAAGTACTGAATTGAAATGGGGTAGGGTTAAGAGAGTCTAAATCTACTCTAAGTGTGACATATGGAGCTCAACTTCAACAACTTCTAACCGGACTTCGCTTTGCCTCGCATCGGACAGCTTGCACGGAGTCGGTGCAATCTCTAGGAGACCAAAGATGTTCAAACCACCACTTCGATTACAAAGATACCATCACAACGACGCGATACCATTATTCAAACTGTGGATTGAAGTTAAGTACATGATATTCCGGGGCTTGACCACACAAGCATGATTCACCATCAAAGAATACACTAGTGGTATGGATAGATCTAAGTTAAGCTAGGATCAAACACCACATTCCACAATTACTATCTTCTACTTGCATGAAAATGAAATTTACGCTACTCTACGCTACTTGAAGTAGAAGGGATGAAGAAACCTCGCCAGCTATCCACAACAAAGATGAATTTCACCATCAATGAAAGATCTTTTATTATGAAAGTTTTACACGACAATTTCTTACAAAAGTTTTCAAAGGAAAACTTTCCTTCTCCTCCAACTACACTATCAATCTACTTCTAAGTTATCTTTCTATTCTATGTCTACTGTCTAACTCTAAGCTAATAATGGTACAAATGAGGGGGGTTCCCGTAGCCTTCACATCGCTGCCCCAAGAGAAGATCACGATTTGAGTGACGCAATGCCGGAGAAGTACACAATCACCACAGTTGAGTTGGGACGCCCTTCAGGAGCGCAAGTGGTGGAAGAAGCTGAAGGTTCGTTTCAGGCATTAAAAGATAGGCTGGTAAAGAAAGAAGGAAAGTATAAAAGGTTGAAGAAAGAGCACAGAGCGTTGGTTGAGTATGTGCAAAATCTCGCACATCCTGTTGCTCAAGGTAATCCAGCAGCGGAGCTTCCACCGGAGGTGCCACGTGAGCCGATCAGCGGCTTGGAAGAAGTGAAGAGGGCTGTACGAGAAGGAGATAAGTGGGTGAATGGTGTCCGTGCTGAGGCAGAAAAGTTCATGGCGGATCTCGTCTCAGCATTTCAAAATGCCTCCGGTATTCTTTCACGCTTGGATGATGTTGAGCAAGCTTGGGGAGATACCCACATCTTTAGAGACAAAACTATCCCACGTCTTGCTGTTTTGATGCGTGTTCCCACGCAAACTCTGGTGAATGAAGGGGTAATTCAAGCGGGTGATAGATATGACTTCCGTGGATGGCATTCAGCAGCGTTCACAGGGAAGAATTTCTTTGACACTGCAGCAATAGAGTCCTCCAGGATCAGAAAGGCTATGAGGAATATTCGTGAGAGTATTCTCAACACTTTGGAGTCGGTATTCGCAAGAAGGCTTGCGCATGAGGAGGTAGAAGCAGATGGACTAAGGGCAAAATTGCAGCCATTCTTTTCTGAGATGAGAACATTTTCCCAGCTGGATTTTGAAAACATCTCCACGTTTTCAACGATCATTCAGAGCACGCAGGATCCTATGGAGACTTGGGGAAAATCTTGCGAGAAACATGAGCAGATGGTGGCCATCTTGGAGTATCAGCTTAATCTCACTCCATCAATTTTTGAAGAAGAGGTCGACGCAGTGTTGGCGCGATTCATAGCGTACGCGGTCAGATAAAAGAGCAAAGGAATCCGGGTCATGGACGAGAATCTTCTAGAAGGTTAGTGGGCATTAATTGCTCATACTGGTCAAAGGAGGAATCTGCTATTTTTAGGAGCATTTATGACGCCACTCCTCCACCTTCTGGCGGTTTTTAGGGCAATCTCGTCTAGGGCTGAGGTGGCTCAATCTGAGCCCTCCGTTGTAATTTGATCTGGGCCGTCTGTTCAAACAGGCCAGCTATATAAGGGGGAGTCCCCCTCATTTGTACTCTAGTAGTCATAGAATCAGAGAATAGAGAGCTATTGTTGAAGCAGAATAGAGAGTAGAGGCTTTTAAGTTAGAATAGTTTCTCATTTGCATTGTTGAAGAAGAAGGGGAATTCTCCCTTTGAGAATTTTGTAAGAGATTGTCACAAAAGATTATTCTTAATAAAGCTTTTCATTGATGGTGAATTTCAACTTTGTTTGGAATAGTTCGTGAGGTTTTTTATTCCTTTGACTTCAATTAGGAACTTAATTTCATGCTTGTAGTTAGACATGGATGTTTATGCTTTATATAAGTGAATTTCTTTTATCCATACCACTAACGTTCTTGCTGATGGTAAGTCCGTCTTGTGTGGTCAACTGGACTTTCAGTACTTAACTTCAATCAAGGTTCATAGGTAGTTATGCATCGTTGTGATGGTAGTTGCTCTATCGAATCATGATTTGAACATCATTTTCACCCTTTGAAGATTGCACTTACTTTGTTGATGCTGTCCAACAGGAGGCTAAACAATGTTTGTCGAAGTTCATTTAAGTTGAGCGTAATATCCATTTGCATTTAGATTAGAAGTTAGATTTTAGAAATCTCTGCAACCATTCAATTCTGCATAATCTTGGTTAGTTTTAGGAAACTCGAATTACAAAGCCAAATCATTCGCGCATAAGTCCCCTTCAAAAGCACACATTGGTTGTCACTACACGCCTTTTGAACAACTACGTAAGTCCCCTCGTGAGTACACAGCATATACACATCAACCAAACTGAGCCTATTCGCATTTAAAGAACCTTGGAGTTGAAGGCGTGATCTCACTCGCAATCTTAGCACGTCGAATACTTTGTTCAAGAGAGAATAGGGGATCCATTTGGAAACTTTGTTCTACCTGGTTGGTGAGGTCACAAAATCACATCAAGGAAAGAAAGGGTCAAAGAAGTCAAATGTTTTCATCTTGCATGAGGTGCAAAATGGGCCCAAATAGAGGCATGTGAGGACAAAAATGAGGAAGCCCAAGGGTCACTTGTTGGAGGCGTGGTAAAAGTTTTATCCTTCACACCTTGCTAAATGCACTCAAGCTGGTCAACAAGTCAACAAATCTTCATCCTTCTTGCATGGGAAAATGCGCCCAAATTGGGCCATGTGAAGACAAGAGTTGGGGGCGTTGAAAATGCCAAGTGAGGGATGAATAAGCTAAGGCGTGGTTAATACTCCCCTCCAAGTGTGATGTGCGCCTAAAGAGTATAGGTTGGTGAGTGATAAGTAAGGCGTTGAAAGTGCTAAGTAATGAAAAATATGGCCTAGGCATTGAAGTTTAAAAAATATCCCACTACATGTATAAAGTGCGCCAAGGTAAGGTGAGGGTGGAGATGAAAGTGTTGCTAGGCGTGGAAGTGAAATATCTTCCTCAAGGTGCTAAATACGCCCATAGGGACATGAATAAAGATGAAATATCCTAGGCGTTGGAAATGGAGATGAAGTGAAGTATGCTAGGCGTGGCTAGTTATTCCTTCCAAGAGTGAGGTGCGCCTAAGGTAAGGGTGAAGATAAAATACAAGGTGGTGAATAAAATAAAGGATGTGCCAGGCGTTGGGATTAAATATCCTCCATGACATGTGCCTTCAAGAAAATCTTCTAAGTGAGTCGATAAGATTTTCTCGCCAGAGCAAAATGGAAGAAGTCAAATAAAATTTTCTAAGGCAATTTTTTTCAAAGTGCAAGGTGATTTAAAATTTCTCTAAGGAAAAATATTTTCTTCCTTAGAAAATACGCCTGGACATGAAGGTGATGAAGTTTTTCTTGAAGCACGAGCAGGATTGCTAGTGATGAAGTCAGAAGATGTTGGCAGTGGATGAACAATAAAAATTTTCCAAGTCAGAGCAAAGAAATACTTCAAGATCGAAGAACAAGAATAAATTTGATGAAAGAATATTTTCTAAGGTTCAAAAATTCAAGAAAATTAAATGAACCTGCCTGCTGGGCAAATCTAAGGACCACGCGCTCAAGAAAATTTTCCGGTATTGAAGATCTTCAACAGGGAATGGATTTTAAAGTCTTTGTGCTTCGCCAAGCCTTCAGGATGAATATTTTTGATGGGCACCGGGTTGATGAATTTCCTAAGGGAAATTTGAAAAATTTTCTAAGGCAAGGAATAAATGATGCTATTGAAGATAAAATGCCTTGGCAGATGAATTTGAAGGTGATCGCCTATATGATTTTTGATCAAATTCCATGAAAGGATTTTCTCGAGCGGCTGGATGAAATATCAAAGTGAAGTGCGCCGAAGCGTAATGCGTGATGGGCTGAAAAATGGCCAAGGCACTTTAAGGATGAAGTTGACTAGCGAGGACGATGAACGCTTGGAAGTTAGAGCGTGAACATCAGGTAAGTAAGTTGAATTTATATTATGAAGTGTCCTAATACTCTTCTCCTTGCTTGTTTTGCAGGAGGAACGTCGAGATCAAGCGATGATGACTTAAGGTGATGAAGAAAGTAATCCAAGATGATGGAAGCTCGAGCAAAGTTGAAGAACAACGTCAAGAAGAAGTTTAAGAGTAGTTGAATTCCAGATCCCATCAAATTTTATTATCCGAGGAGGCTTATCTTTAGAGACTCTTTTACCCTCCTCCAAGCTTATCAACACTGGTCAACGCGAAGATCGAGAACAGTGTGAACACGTTTTAAAGATGGAATCTTCTAGAAGGATGATGGACATTTATGGCTCATTTATTACCCCACTCCTTTTGGTGGCGGTTTTTAGGGTGAATCTTGTTTAGGGCTGAGGTGGCACGATCTGGGCCATCCAGCCGATTGTAATCTGAGCCGTCCGTTGGACTTGGCCAACTATAAAAGGGGGAGTCCCCCTCATTTGTATCTCATTAGACATAGAGGTAGAAGTTAGACAGTAGAGAGTAGAGGGACAACTTAGAAGTAGCTTAGTATAGATTGATAGTGTAGTTTGAAGAAGAGGGAAAGTTTTCCCTTTGAAAACTTTGTAAGGAATTGTTGTGAACACTCTCTCAATAAAAGAGTTTTTCATTGATGGTGAATTTCGTCTTTGTTGTGAGTAGCTAGCAAGGTTTCTTCGTCCTTCCAATTCAAATGGTAGCGTAAAATAGTTCTAAGTAGTATAATTTTCATTCCATGCAAGTAGATGTTAGCTGTGGAATGTGGTGTTTGATCTAAGCAACTTCGTCTATCCATACCACTAGTGTGTTCGCTGATGGTGAATGCACCTTGTGTGGTCAATTGGAATATCATGCACTTAACTTCGATCATGATTTGTATGTTTATATGCGTCGTTGTGATGGTATTTTCATGCTAAGTTGTGATTTGAACACCTTGAACTACTCCTCTGAAGATTGCACCGACTCCGTGGAAGCTGTCCGAGGCGAGGCAAAGCGAAGTTTGGTTGAAGTTCGCTGAAGTTGAGCTCCATATCCCACGCCTTAGAATAGATTTAGACTCTCTAAACCCTGCAACCACTTTCAATTCAGTACTTTCTGGTTAAAATAGGAAATCTGTGCTTCATTGATAAATCTATCGAATTGTGGAAACCCCCTTTCCTCTGCTGCTGAACAATTCCGTAAGTCCCCTTGAAATACCAGCAAATCACATTGAGCCAACTGAGCCTATTCGCATTAAAAGAACCTTGGAGTTGAACGCATGAACTTTCTTGCAATCTTAGCATGGAATACTTTGATCAAGAGAGAGAATAGGTAGCCGCTGGCTTACTTTTATTCTCGCTGGAAAGGGCCATGAAAACACATCAACACTATGGTTGGTTACCTCCTATTGTAGCTATTTGTTTGATAAATTATTAATTTTGGACAACTTAATCAATTAATTTAATTAAATCATGATATCTCCAATTCGAGGACATCACACTGGTAGGTTTTGAAAATGGAATAGTGGTTATCGGAACCTGAGTAGTGGCCTTAGGTATTGAAGAAGATATAGGAGGATGAGTGACATTTGCTTTGTTGTTGTTGTATCTTTGGGTTGTACTGGAAAAGGAGTTCCCCTTTTAGCAATAGTCACTGGTGGTCATGAACTATCCTTTTCTTTTTTCGAATCAGCTTGAGGTTGATCAAGATGATTTTGTTGCGAATGTGTTAACATAGCATAAGCATCAGTCACAAGATCCTCTTCATTATATTCATTTTCAACATGTAGATAGCCAATATTTGAGTCGCCAATTGGATCTGCTTCCTCCTTTTGGAATTGATCAACATGCACTAGTGTTAGCCTACCTGATTACATTAAGGAACTCATTATGTATAGTTATGCTTCCGAACATATAGTTTCAACAATTTTGGTGCAGCAGAATAGTGAGGGGTTTGAGTCCCTATTGTATCTTACATTTGTCTATTAAAATCTCATGAATTGAAGTGTCTCAAATGGAAACACATGCATTCGCTGTGGTTAAGGTAGTCAAGCATTTTCAGTTCTACATAATTAATAGTCATGTCACTGCACTAGTGCCTGATTCTATTATCAAGTCCATTTTGACGCAACAAGAGTTTGGTATGAAAAGGGGCAATTGGATTGCCAAAATTCAAAAGTATGACATGGACATAAAGCCCACCAAGTTGGTGCATGGTTCCATTAGCCTATTCCAGGGTTCTCGTAGGCTAAGTGGAGTTGGTTGGGGACTTAGAGCCTATGTTAGGCTTTGTGGTGTTTTTCAATATTTTTCTAGCCAGGTTTATTATTTATAGCAATGGCCATTTTTAGCACTTACTATTTATAGTAAGTTTCAATGCATCTCATATTGTGCTAGTTTGATGTTTGACTTACTATTTTTATTAAGTGTTATTTTTAGTAGTTGGTCCCTGCCTTTGTTTCTCCTGTTGGCGTAACAACTAACACCTCTAGAGTGCAAGTTGGTATGGACAGCTATGCACAATATGCAATGAGTGCTCTTCAAATTAGGAGGGGAAGCTCCATCGTTGTGCTTGACAAAAGTGCTTGAAAAGGGAAATAAACTAAACTATATCCTGTCTTTTTGTCTTAGCTGTAAAAGGGACAAGGATTTCATGAAAACTCTATAAGTTGCAGCTAAGTATTTTTTGGTTTTGCAAGACTTAACTACAACACACAAAACTATGTAAATTTAACTATCCAATCCCCTCAAGAATTCAGAGCATGAGGAGACAGAGAGAGAATGATTATTTGACGATAAATCGAGTACAAAATCATTTGACGATAAATCGAGTACAAACTCACAATGTGAAGGCAAGGTGGCATGACTATCTACTTGTCTGAATAGGCTTATTATTCATACACATCACACGATAAACAAGTACAGATTATCAACTTGAAGGACAGATGACACATCTATTAGCTCAATCTGAACAAGTTTATTGAACACAAAACAAGAAGGATAGCCAACTAGGACAGCAAATTGCATAGGCAAGACACGCATACAATCTACGATCAAACTAGCCACTTGTTGATGTGATTTTTGTGACCTCCACCACTATATCTAACTAAGGCAAGAATTCACCATCATAATTGCATGAAACCCCAGTGGCATAACAATTCATCATAACAGTAAGTACCCATGAACAGATACAGAACCAACAATATTGAAGGCAAAGTAGGCACAACATATATTTCTCTCTCGTGCAAAAGTTCTTGAATATAAACAATAATAGTGATACTACAGGCAAGGTGGGCACAACATGTATGCTATCATCCAAAAGTTATGTACAAATGAGCAAAGCTCTTATTTATAGACATCGAAAGGTGTAGGGAACCCTAAAATCACCTTAAGTCAACTACAGTCTTGCAATGCATGCAAGATTTATTGCTAAATCCTAATAAAGAAAACTATACAGTTAACTGGAAAGCTACCATCAGTTAACCGGTACATCTAATCTAAGTGGACAATGTGCAAGCATGCACGTCCTTATTGAAAGCAAAGTTAACTGGAATACTACCATCAGTTAATGTAAACCCTAAATACAACTCTAAGTGAATAAAGATAATCCCAGAATAGACATGCATGAGATGAGACAGCAAGTTAGCTTGAAAAGGTAACACCAAGTTTAACTCCTGTGTTTAATGTCTATCCTAAGAGGTGGGAACTAAAGTCTACTGGCCGTGATCTCAAGCAAGTAAACCCTCCATGAGGTTGTTGACTGCATGAACATCTAAAGGTTGTCCCAAGTTATTGCTTGTTAGAAACTTGAGCAATCTTGGCAATCTTTGCACACTCAAACTAGCATTTCACTAACTTATAACTTTGGCGGCTCCGTAATTGAAGTGATGGCTACTATCTCTTCTGCAGCTTGATGTCTCTAATGCTTCTCCTTAATGAAAGAGTGTTGCATGATGAAACTGCGAAGTTTGATTACGCACACTCTGGTTGTGAGAAATGCAAACGAACTTGACACACATGCAAAATTCCAATGGTATCAACCCTCTAAATCAGCTTTGGAAGACAATTGACCATGCGAGGCATGCAACTATATGGATTTGAGTGACTATGCCTGACAATCCTTTGAATGCACTTGATACAAATTAGTCTTAGCTTTCCTGATGAAATCATGAATTAAGAACGATTTGGTCTTGAATTCAGCCTGCGTGAACTGCACTCTGAAAAACTCGCCTGTTGACTATGAACATAGCTATATTCTAACAACTTTTCTGGAAAGCTAAAAATAGCTTACTGAGGCTAAAAATAGCCTATCAAAGGGCAATATTCACAAAAAAATCTGAGATATGGGTTTTGTCTAGAAAAAGATTCTAAGACAACCCAAAACGTCAGAAATGCGAAAATCTGACTTCTACTCAACCATGCAATGAATTTTTAGTTGAGAAAATTAGAAACTCGAGAATTGATGCTTTGGAGTTAAAAAATTCTGAAAATTCAAGCACATGAATTAAACTTGAGGAAGCTATATAGAATCCATCCAGATGAATAAATTTTCCAAATTTTGCCAACTTCAAGAACATGCGAATTGAAATTTGAGAAAATTTGGAGAATCTTGAGAGGAGAAAAGACATTTTCTGAGTGTCTTTCTTTCTCAAAATCATCACTTGTTTCTCAAATTTGTTGATAAACTGTGAACTTGCACCTGCAAAAGGAATTGTTTGATGAAATCGCCACTGAAAACTGATAAAATCACCCAATCTCTGGAGAAAATCACCTTTTCCTTGAAGAAATACGAATTTCTTAAGCTGGATGATGAATTAAATGATAGGTGCCATGTTTAAATAGAGTAAATTCACACCATAATGCTAACTGCAAGATTTAAAACCCTCAACTAAAATAGAATGTTTCTGATTGGACCCCTCCAATTTTAACTAAGACTTACTTAGAGTCTGGAATAAAATAATAATAAAAATAATGTTCATCATGCAATTACATGTGTTTTTGAAATCCCAGCATAAAGAGGTGCCAATTTGAGAAAATCGCCATTTAATGCTTTGACATGCAAAATAAATATTTAATATTATTTTATTCAGTTGACAAACCACGTAAGACACTTGGACTTGTCCAACGAACTTCACTGATTTCAAAAAAATCCTCATTTGTCCTCATAGGCATCCATTTGCTCAAGATATGACATTTTTTACTAACTTCCTACTTTATAGCTGACTGCAAAGTTACAGTCGCCCCTGTTCAACACTGATTTCTGGCTAACTGGATGATGCTGAGATCGAGCGGGGATATTCATCGCGAAGCCTACAGAGCAAGGAGGAAATGTCTTCTCAGAGTCATCACTGCAAAATCCATCATTTGACATCACAAAAAATTAGGCGCCTTTGATTAAATTGATTTTATGACATCGAC
>VDFB02143381.1:0-19589 GCA_007258455.2 Sequoia sempervirens | reverse complement strand
CTAATGGCTTCCTTTATGATCATCTATGGCAGGTCTAGCAACATGAATCTGTCATGAATTCTACTGAACACATATCTATCCCATTCATCCACATAACACAAAATAGGGAAATTGTTCCAAACATCTAATTTCTTCTCTATCAAACTTTCATATTATAATTTCAATTCAAAGTTATCATCGGTTAACTTTTCTACCCAAAATTCTCCCAACTTCGCATGATTATACTCATCCAATTTTGCATGAATATAAATCATCACATCCTCAATATGCAATACACCATAAGGAATATGTGAAAATGCACCTTTTGGATCCGTCACCTTGGATTTATCGGGGTGCAAGTCTTAAACTTAGGTCGAGGATGATCCACAACTTTAACTACTTGAGGTGTAAAAATTTTGAATAACTTCTGAATCAAGGGATAAGAAAGAAACTATAAATACCTTTGAATCCTTGTTGGTTAGGTTTTCATGTGACACTTTGGAAACACTTCACTTCACCTTTGCTATACTCTTCAATTTTCAAGAATTCAATCACAAATGATCTTTTAATATGTGAAACCACTTATAAACACCTTTTGAATGACCTCAAAATCATTTATTGCATTGATTCAAAGTTAGGTAAAAAAGTTGGTAACCTTAATGATATCATCGTGCAGGCACCTTGAATCTCTCCACAAATTTCTGCAGTAAGAGATTTTTCATCGGTGATTTCACCAGTAGATCAAACATATCAAAATACACCTTGTATCAACGTGTTGAAGGCATCAACACCATATCATTGGCAGGGTTTAAATATTTTATGATAAAACTCACCCTGGGCCAAAGCTCTTCATCTAGTTTCAAAAGGAAACATCTACACCAGGAGCTAGCAAATACTCATTCTTCACTTCGATCTCTTCTTTCTTTTTCTAGATGTTGTTCATTTCATTCTTCATCTCAAATGGATCCACATTCATTATTGAATTAGCCTTCTTTTTTGGAACAAAGGGTTTCACATTCTTGCTTCTGCAAAGCTTTGTTATGTGTTTTGATTTGTTTCATTTGTAACAAGTGACACCTTTTTGAACAAGCTCACTTCTTTCATTCTAGATCTGAATCCATTAGTCTTATATCCAAATCCATTACATGTATAACAATAGCCATTGATAGATTGAAACATCATGCCATTATTATAGTCATTCTTCATTTGATTTTTGAATTCACTAGCTCTATGACCAAATCTATTACATGTATAACACTGATCAGGAAATGTTTAAATATTTTGATTCATTCTACTTCTACATTCAATAGCCTTATGTCCAAATTTATTGTAGGAACAATAGTAACCATTGAAAGAAAAATACCTTTGTGCATTAGGTTGTCTGATAGGAGGCCTTTTGAAATATTTCTTCTAGTTCTAGAACTGTTTGACATTGCTCTTCTTGTCATTCTTCTTCTTAGCATTGTTTGGGGTCTAATCTATCTTTAAAATTTCCCCTTTCTCAAACCCTAATCCTTCTTTGTGCTTAGAATCCTTTTGTCCAACAATCATCTCATCAAGCAATGTAGAGCTCTTCTTGAATTTGTCTTCTTGAAAATTGAAGAAATTCTTTCTCAACTATTTAGCCTATTGCACACCCAAAACTACATTTTCTCCCCCTATTGGGATGGAAAACATTTAAAAATATATAGTTTACAGTATCCTATTTATATTTTGATATGATGGTTTTGTATCATCACAAAATATTTGCTTCCCATTGGCTATCATAACCTAAAAATTGGATATTAGAAACACAAAATGAGTGATGTCACTAGCTAGTTCTATCAATAAAGTTGTGTACTACCTATATTGACCAATAATATCACCTTCTACTTATTGATACAATAAATTAATTAAATATTTGTGGTGTGCTTATCCCATTCAATTCATATAGGGAGATGGTAGGGATTTCTTCCTTCTTAATATTTGCATACTTAAGTTCCACATTTTGTTCTTCTATAGATTCTTTTCATTATTCAACCTAATTATCAATAATATTTAGGTTTTTTATCAGTATTAAATAAATTATGACATCTAGACCATTTACTATCATACTGCCAACATAAACCATTTTCTCTTTTATATGTCTCCTTTTGAGGAGAGGTTTAATAAAATATTTTAGACTAAAGAATGTGACCACACTTCCATCAATATGATTAGTCACATTTCTATTTATCCATCATAAGTTTTGACATTGTGTGGATATTTTAAAGATAAATTTATGTTGCTCAATTTGTAGTGCTTGCTATATTTTTTTCCTTATATTACAAGGTTCTAATAGAAAAATATAATACTTAATTAGGTCATCAAATAAAACTATAGCCTCTAATAAGATGGTACATCCTAAGTTCAAATTTCCAATTTCATATGCTTAGTGTTATATTTGGCTATAGATCCCATTTATTTCCAAAAAAAGTAGTTGAGTGAAATAACAAGGTTCTTCCATGGTTTATCATAGTGGTCTATTAGGTCATTTTTAAATTCTTTCCAACTAAACATTTATACCTATTTATAATTCTTACATGATCCGGGATGATAATGTATAATGATAGTCCTTGATTATAGCTAAGGGTGAGACATAGGAAAACATAAGATTACGAAAAGTGTCTTAATCTTATGACTTGAGATAAAAAAAAAAATACCCTAAGAAAGCTACTAATAACTTAAGTAACTAGGTGTTAAAAGGACCAAAATGGGATACTGGTATTTAGGTATAAAACCTCATTCACACAAGCACACCTTGTTAAATGAAACTTAGGGAGGAACAAAAATAATGCAAGGGTGCAAAGATTGATCTCAACAATAAGGTCTAATAGGGTATCCATGTACAAAGATCTCTCATAAATGGGTAAAAGGAGAATAACCCATATAAAAAATGTTTGGCCCTAAAAGTGAGAAAAGAAGTAAAATTTTGAAAGGAAGGAAGGACACAAGATAACCAACCCCAAGTAATATTCCTTAAAAAATGTATAATATGTGTTCCCCTCATCTAGGAGGAGAAGATATATTTTTATACCCTGCCACCTAAACATATAACATCCTTCACCAATGGTAGATGCTTAATAAGGGATGTTGAAGATGATCCAAGAATGTCATATGCCATTTATTTCCCTAGATAGAAATTGATGTGGTAAGATCCAACCCTCAATTACAAACTCCCAACAACATAAGGTTCAACTCAAAAATTGTTTGAAATAACACAAAAAAATCTACAAACAATTTGATTCATTAACTATTCAACTTTTCTCCGTATTACATGGAAATCATTACAAAAATGAAAATACATCATATACAACCATATAAACTGATATAAACCATTACAAACTGTAATAATACTGATATAATTCTATTACAAACAACAAATATCAATCACAAATTGACCTCCTTCAATCTATCGCCTTCTTGTAGTTTCTAGCTCCTTTAATATGCAATATTCAATGAGAAGTTCTTGCTGCAATAAAGCAACAAATTTCAAATATATTTTTTGTTTCCAACACACCTTCAAAATTGCAATCAAACATCCTTTCCATGCCTTCTCCAAGAAAATCCACACCTGCAACAACAATGACCTACACAATCTAGCCAAGAATGGCTACCAAAACCAAGTCCAAATTGCCTATTTTTGAACAGGCTCCCAGAGCTTCTCCATCAAAAAGCAACAACCAAGTTGGGAAGAAACCTCCAAAAATCAATACCAAAAATATTCCATAATATTAAAAATGCATTCATAAACCTACTCCCACTAAAATTGTCAAAATTGGAGTCCATTCCTAGATTTTAGGGTAGTTTCCAATGTAACTCCTGCCAACTCACCTTGGGTGCCCACTTTTTCATGAATGCTTTTAGGAAGTTTTAAATGCATAATTAAAACTTATAAATCCCTCCAAATCCACTCCCAAGAATATTTATTGCCAATTTTTTTCAATATTAGACAATTTTCAAAATCCCCCTAAATTGTCTCCACACCCCAAAATTGCAACAAAATAATAAAAAGGGAAATTATTTAATGTTTAAGTTAATATAATTTTGCAAATTACCTCACCAAGATAATTACCTACAAAACCTTAGGAAATTGAATTAAAATATTATTTTGGTTGATGCAAGATTATTGGTCGACCATAGATCCTACATCAGACACTCGGGGTAGGAAATTTTTTGTGAATCCTTATTCACAAAATGGAGTTTAGTGGTAGTACCACCCTTTTGAATTGCAAGCAATCCCCAAAAAAATCCATCACTGAAACTAGTATCCTTGATTTGTTCTTCTTTATCCTCTTCCAACACTTAGTTGGAACAAGCAACCTCCTTCTTTGAAAAATTTGCACTCCATTTGTCTCTCCTCTCATGGACTTGTATCCACCACGTACCATACTCCTCCTAATAACATACATTCTCCTCTCTGCTATTGTGGAATTCAACCCACCATAAACCGACCACCTCCACCAAGTTTCACTTACAACATCCTCTACAAATTCTACATTTAAATTTTTATTATCCAAATCAAAATCAAAATCCACTATATCCTTATACGAATATTCAATTACTACTCCATGGAAATTAGAAATTTCCATCTACATACTCTCTTCTTGCTTGACATCATCTTCTACACTCACCAAAGAGGGTATGAAATCATTAAAACTAAATTCAAAATGAAAATTTACTTCATTCTTGTTCGCTGCCCCAACATATTTTTCCTCATTCTTCATTGCAACATCCATCTTCTCATCTCCAATGATAAGTTTTGCAAACTCCTTTTCATGTTTTTCCATCAATTCTCCTTCCAACAACTTGTTGATTCTTTGCATCTCTTCTTTAAACAAGAAATCATCTTTATATTCCTCTCCAACTTACTCATCAAACTTAGTACCATCCATGCTCATAATTTTTTATTGTAAACCTTCTTCATCCACTTCACGTAATGCACTCCATTCGCATGCTATCACTAAAACTTGTACCTCTTTATCTTCTCCATTTGTGTGGGCCACCCCCACATATTATTCTTTACATTCAACCCCTACCAAAGGGATGCAACATTCTTTCTTTCTAACCTTCTCTTCATTGTCTTCTTTTATAAAAACATACTTCTTCTCGTATCTCTTATCTCATGCTCTCATGTCCTCAACCATCTTTTTCAATACATCTACTTCAGCCTTGAGCTTTTCAAATTCTTCATGGTACTTTCTATTTTCCACTTCTTCCCAATATTGTTCCCAAAAAAAAATTCTTACAGGCCTCCTCATGACCCATCCCATCCTCTCAAGTATCAACTGCCTCACGTACGATGATCTATCTATACACAAATCACACACAAACACACCACAAGCCTGGTGCAAATTGCCTCACATTCAACGCTTTTCCTACACACACAGGAACTCCTACTCTAGTACCACTGATGTGGTAAGATCCAACCCTCAATCAAAAACTCCCAACAACATAAGATTCAACTCATTTTTTTTTGAAATAACACAAAAAAAATCTGCAAACAGTTTGATTCATTAACTATTAAACTTTTCTTCATATTACATGGAAATCATTACCAAAATGAAAATACATCATATACAACCATATGGGCTGATATAAACAATTACAAACTGAAATAAGACTAATATAAATCTATTACAAACAACAAAGATCAATCACAAATTGATCTCCTTCAATCTTTCCCCTCCAGGCTGTAGCTTCTAGCTCCTTTAATATGCAATCTTCAACGAGAAGTTCTTGTTGCAATAAAGAAACAACTTTCAAATCTACTTGTTTTTGTCCACACACCTTCAAACTTGAAACCAAACATCCTTTCCACCTTCTCCAAGAAAATCCACACCTGCAACAACAACCTACACAATCTAGCCAAGAATGGCTACCAAAACCAAGTCCAAATTGCTTGTAATCTTCAAAAAAAGGCTCCCAAAGCTTCTCCAGCAAAAAATCACGACCAAGTTGGGAAGAAACCTCCAAAAATCAATTCCAAGAACATTCCATAATATTAAAAATGCATTCATAAACCCACTCCCACTAAAATTGCCAAAATTGTAGTCCATTCCTAGATTTTAGGGTAGTTTCCAATGTAACTCTACCAACTCACCTTGGGTGCCCACTTTTTCATGAATGTTTTTAGGAAGTTTTAAATGCATAATTAAAACTTATAAATCCCTCCATCCACTCCCAATAATATTTATTGCCAATTTTTTTCAATATTAGACAATTTTCAAAATCCCCCTAAATTGTCTCCACACTCCAAAATTGCAACAAAATAATAAAAGGGAAATTATTTAATGTTTAACTTAATATAACTTTGAAAATTACCTCACCAATATAATTACCTACAAAACCTTAGGAAATTGAATTAAAATATTTTTTTGGTTGATGCAAGATTGTTGGTCAACCACAGATGCTCCTGCATCAGAAATGAAGACAAATGTGTGTGTAGGATAGCCTTCCATTGCAACAAGAAGGAATATTAAGGAAGAAAAAATAGAATTAATTTATTTGAAAACTACGCAAATTTTTCCTTGTTGGTTCCAAAATATGCCATGACAAAATCAAGCGCTCAAAGACTAATCAAAGAGTGTGACAATCCATAACCATGTGGAAATTGATGAAGAGAAAATCCAAAGATAATGAGAAAATATTAGAAATAGAACTTTGATCAAAGAGGATATGAATTTATTTAATAATGTCCTCCAAGTTCACAAATAGGACTCACAAACTGACTTGAAATGTATATAAAGTACTCATCCCATGAATATGCATCTAAAAAATAAGAATGTTCCTACTAAACTAAATTACTAAATATAGTTTTGGAGCCAAGCTAAAAATTCTCGATGTTACTAATCAAAAAAATGTTATCATAATAGAAAAACATTTCATGTAAATATTTAGCTAAATAATTTGTCTAGATTTGGTAGATAGTTTCCTTGTTAACATATTTAACACAATACTTAAGATTAAATTTCAAATTAAGATTTTTTTTAATTCCCAAATCTAAAAATTTGAACCTACACATTGATAGAACAAATTCATGTTTAAAATATATCATGGAAACCTCAAACTTAAATTATAATAGCAAGCATCATAGATCTCTTAATCACACACACAAACATTGTTGAATACAATCTTTATTAACATGCTTTCATATACCTCAAATATGGCCACGCTGTATTTTAATCTTTTTTTTTACTTATTTATCTTTTTTTAAATGCATTGAAATATTCTATGCATCACTTTAGACACTTTCAAAATATTGGTTTTATGATAATTTTAACAAAAATAAAAATTGTGAGGATGCTCAACAATTTGGTTTAGAGATTTTTCAATTGTAAAAAAATATATAAATAATTAAAAATTTAGAAATATCTATAGGTAATTACAATATTTTTGGCATCTTTTAAGATCTAGTAAAAGGTTTCAATAAATACTTATTTTTTCTTAAAGTATAGGGGGGATATGGTCTTTTATCCATTTTTTTTCTCAAAACAATAGGTACACCTCCTCTAAATTCAATTGTTTGACTCACTTATAGATTTTATGAATTATAAAATAAGTTGACATTTTAAAAATTAGATTCATGTTTCCTCAATTCATATGTTCAAAGCATCTTAACATTTAAGTGTAAGTATCTATATAATTTTTATGTTAATTCAATTCTTTATTTTCAATAAGAAAGTGGCCACTCAAGCCCCTTTAATGATCTATTATTAGCTTGCAGTTAAATTTAAATTCCATCTAATAAATCCAATCATTTGAGCATTTAAAAAAAAGGGTTAGGGATTACCTTAATACCATTCCTAAACAAACTGAGACCTCTTATTTATAGAACTTCAATCAACACATAGCCACAAAACATATTAAGATAAATGACTAAGAGGGAGAGAGAATTAATAGAAAGTCTAGTGTTGAACTCACTGCCTTAACAAATAAGGTGATGCTTCAAAACCAAATAAATTTTGTATAAAAATGCATACCTTTAATCTAGATACGAGTTAGAGTGAGTTCAAGGATTTAAAATACCAATCCAAGCCAAGGTTTCTAATGAAGTTTGAACTCATGCTCATTGCTCAACATTATGTATGAGTGGAACCTTCCAAACTCCATTCCCCTCTATGATTCTAATGATCCATTTTTTATACAAAGGAAAAATTTGTTAGTACACATTATTGAATTTGTATATGAGAAAGTAAAAATATTCCTAAGAGACATGATGGAGATCTTTTATTAACAATATAAAAATTGACCCATAAAATTTTATGAGAATTTAATCATTTTTTTATAAGAATATATAAATAGGGCCTAGCATGAGCAATAGTACATATGGTAGCACTTAATCCTTTGGCAAAAATATATATAATTTATATTCTAGAGATAATAGTTTAGTAATCTATAATTTTAAATTTTTATTTTTTACTGGCTATATAATGTAGCTCTAAAATACCACTAGAGAACTATTGAAGAAAAATGGATGTCTAAAATTTTGAAGAGATCCCTAGATTTGAACTAAGGCTATCCTAATTCCTTGTTCCAATTTGTGTTGAGACAAGTATTATTTGTAGCATTGAATCTTATTCTAATAAAACAAGGAAATATTCAAATGTGAAATTCTCATTTGAATGCACAATGACAATATCATTTAGATAAATTTTAATAGACCATATAAAATAAATATTTTTTATGGATATGAAGGTTCATTAATTTTGTCTACTTATTATTTTAAATTGATGAAATTTAAATATCAAGCATTTGCACATATTATTAATATTCTCCAAATTTTGATCTTGATTACATGAATCTCACTCAAGCTTACTGCATGTAGGATCATGGTGCCAAAAAGTGGCAATATTTGTAGGGTATGTGGATGACTTAATTTTTTTCACCCAAAATTAATGAAACTAAATGGGTTTTAGAGGAGATTTCTTCCAAAAATGATTTAATTTGAATTTAATAAATAATTCTATTCATTCTATTAGAATTATTTAATCTCTGGATCGATAGTATCGATTGAAAACATCTATAACTTTCAATCCAGATCATATTTTGAATCCAAAACATGTGTCACATCTCTATGCTTCACATACTATAGGATTAAAAAATAAAAATAAATTTCATGAAGTTTGACCAAGTTAAGGTGGTTAGACAGACGAAGTTTTTATATTTTCTAAAATTTGTAATAAAAAATTCATAATTAATTATTTACTTGGAAAAAAATTTCTACAAAAATATGCATCACATCCTGACATGAGTCCTCTACTTATATATAAAATCTACAAAAATATTATCATTTTATTATGGTTAGGTGGCTCGATTGCACACCCACTTCTTATTTTTCCTAAAATTTAAGTACTCATGTGATTGAAATTTCAAATTTTCACCAAATAGATTTTATTTATTTTAAATAAACCTAGTATTTTAGAAACTACATTCAATTTTATACAAATTCTATTCTTACATATTTTAAATAATATAGATAACTTATTCAAATATTTATGTCAAGTTGCCTAACTCTGATTTTTCTAAATTTTTGCCACTTAGGGCCTATTTTTTGCATGATGATCCCGCATTACATACCCTTACTCTACAAGTGGCATGGAATACAAGTGATCCTCCTAGCTCTAGGAGAACACCTCTCTTCAACATTCTAAGTTCCAACTTTAGTTTTAAAAAACTTACTAAGATCACATGCGAAGGAGATGACATCAAATAATTATAATCTCACTAATTAGATGAGAAATATTAGTGATTTGTTAAAACTCATTATAATAGTTAAGTTTAAAGTTACCTTTATAATATGAATTATTCTTATGTTAAGACGAGATGGCATCAAATAATTATAATCTCACTAATTAGATGAGAATGAAATGTGATTTGTTAAAACTCATTATAATAGTTAATTTTAATGTTACCTTTAGAATATGAATTATTCTTATGTTAAGCATTATAATGAAAATAACTTAGATCTAATGTAAGGGAATAAAATCCATATTACATATGATAAATTGGAAAAGTGAAACCCTAAGACTTAAATTAGGATTTCATGCATTTCCATGCATATATCATTTATAATTTGAGGTGGCAAGGGTAGAAGATTAACTTACAACCTAGAATGTGAGTCAATCCACCCTTGGGTTCCAAATTCCTTTTAGGAGGGGGAGTTTGAAATAGATTTTGTATGAAACACAATGATGCAACTAGATAAAAATAAAAATGCACTACTTTGATGTGAAAACAACAAATCTAGAAAATGATAGACAAATTTGATTATAAAAAATAGACTAAGCAAAAAATTGTGCACCCGTGGTTTGAATTTTGGCTTTAGTTGACTAGAAAAAGACACCTAGTGTACCTATGTATGAGTAACTGAATTTGTTACATAGCTTTTCTTCACATTCCTCAGGTGTTTGATAAGAGTCTTCTTCCTTTTGGATCTGAGCACTATTGGATCTTCATTGGTTGTTGAGATAATTGAGTTTTTGTATCTTGTCAAGTTGTAGGGTTTGAATGAAATGATGATCAACTGGTCTCCAATATTCCTCCAATATTCTTTAGATTTGTAACCTGCACATCCAAAGAGACAAGAAGGGTTGTGTCATATAGGGGCTTGCCTTGGTCAAACACCATGTTGGTGTTTCCACCTCCACAATGGAAAAATTGATCAAAGAGAGATTATCCTTTTGAGGGATAGAGGAAAAATAATAAATGAATGATGAATCAACAATTGGATGCAACTCACCACTCAAATTTGACTCCTTGAAGGACTGAAGTCATGTACATCTCCTCAAGGATTGATTGCAATTTGGCTTGGATTGCTTTGAAAACCTACAAGTGTTAGTCCTCACAACAAAATGTGTACATAAACATGAACAAACTCACATAAAACTTGACATGATTCTTTGACAATGAAATGTTGCAATAATCCTACTCTTGACTACTCTTCACTTGATAATGGTTGTTTGATCACCAATGTTTTCAATTCTTGTTAGTTTTCAAATGGTGAAATGACTAGGTATTTATACACAATTAATTTAATCTCCACAAATTAAATCTTGATAGCTCAAATTTGATATTTGAAATTCAAATAATAAACTACCAACTTTGACATATTAAAAATTGGAGCCAAAATAGGGTGATAAGGTGGGCACCCTCATCCAAGCCCTATTTTGTGGGGTGTAAAGTGTTAGGAGAAAAATATTAAATGTCTTCTTTGATTTTATACATTTGATTCCTTGATAAGTAATTAAATGGGCCATGGAATGCATAATTTAGGAAATTGGGAACACAATTAAGTCCATGCACATAGGAGGGAGAAAAATCTAGTGTGAAATTGTCAAGGGTGACAATTTATGATGCTACAACATAATATAAGATTATTAAATAAATGCAATCAATCAAAGTATAATTATCTTAGATTTAATTTCGTAAATTAAATATTTTTAAAATTAAATGAAAACTTAATAGGTTCACTTAGCTTTTACTTTTATCTTATAATATAGAAGTTGAAAATACACATAATCAAATTTTCAATGTCCAAAAAATGATGTTCTGACTAAGTTCATTGTCTTAGAATTAAAACAAACTTGAAAAATTCCCTATCAGTTAATTTCAAGAAGCTTGATATAGACCTTGGATATCAAACATTTATCATTTAATGTTGGATCTTATTTGAAATACATCATGCTACTACAACCTAGTTTGTTGTGATCTATGATATATTTGATGATATGCAAGGATGGCAATCTTTATAGAAACCCAAAAGGAAGCTACTAGATTGTTAGGTACAAGTTTTCCTTGGTCAAAACCCTTGTTGGATTGACTTATGAACTTGTGCATGAATATTAGAAGACAAGATACACAAGTGTGGACATGGCCTATATGCATATTTTGATGCAATTGTTTCATTTTAAGCTCCAACACGAAGCATTCCTAAAAATATGTATATTCTTGTTAGAATGCATTATTTACTTTTTTATCCTAGGTTTATTATGCATATGATAAACTTTCTTAGGTTTTGAGTTGTGTAGATACCATCCTATATACATGTCATGTACAACGAGAGATATATTCTCTCATTGGCATGTGTTACATTATGAAGAAGCAACTTATTTTATTAGCAAGTTATGTTATTTAGCTTCCTTATATAGTGACTTACCTAATTGTCATATGTTAGGAATCTCTTGAGTATTTGTTATAAATATTCAACTGATGCAAACACTTGGGTAATAATATTGTAGCATTATAATTGTGCATGTGTGTCGAATATATTATTATTATTGGTAAAAGAGGGATTTTAAAAGGGACCCATCCTTTTACAAGGACTAGGAAAGATATATAATAGAATCCTATAGAATAATGATGAACAACAAGATGGATTGGACAAATAATAGGCTAAAATACAATAGCAAACCATTAGCACGGTCCCCAAGTAGGGTCTTGAAACAAAAACTTAGGGAAAATCATTCAATAACAACAATAGATCAAACTAATCAAGGTAGCTTGAAGCATAGTGCTTTAGGGAACACTGCATTTTACCAATAACCCTATTATTTATTTCATTAGATGGATTTCCTTTCTAATGGTATTCCCATTTTTAAGTGCTGAGCTTGAATTAAAATATAATAAGGGGTTTCTTTAATGCTTCTTAGCTAGGTCCATCTTTCTATTTTCCTTGTTAGAGGACATTGGGGTGAGTGAAATCCAAGGCTCAAGAGTGGGGCTAAGTGCATTTATTTCATGGATCTACCCATCCAATTCCTCCCTAACAAGTGACTTCTTATCAATCTCCTCCATTCTTCTCACATCAAGAAGAGATCCAAGGTATGTGCAGGATCATGATGGGCTGAAAAGTGGCGATATGATGGGTATTTGTAGGGCATGTGGCTGACGACCTTTTTTATCGAAAATTGATGAAACGAAAAGGGTTTTTAAAGGAGATTCTCAGCTTTCCACCAATATAAATTATGATTTACTTTGAATTTAATAAATAATTAGTATTCATTTTCTATTTGAATTATGACTAAAGTCCTGATTGATAGACTGATTGAAAAATATCTATAACTTTCAAATGGTATCATATTTTTTGAATCCAAAACATGCGTCACATTTTATGCTTTGCATAATATAGAATTAAAAAAAAATTGAATTTCATAAAGTTTTGACCAAGTTAAGGTGGTCAGACATACAAGTTTTTATATTTTTTTAAATTTGTAATAAAAAATTCATAATTAATTATTTACTTGGAAAAAAATTACAAAAAAATATGCATCACATCCGGACATGAGTCCTCTACTTATATCTAAAATATTATAAAATAATATTATTATTTTATTGTGGTTAGGGTGGTTAGACAAACACCTACTTCTTATTTTTCCCTGAAATTTAAGTACTGCTACATTGAAATTTCAAATTTTTACCAAATAGATTTTTTTTTTAAGTTAACCTAGTAGTTTAAAAACTACATTCAATTTGCTATAGATTCTTTTCTTACATATTTTTGAAATAATATAAATAACTTATTCAAATTTTTACGTCAAGGTTCCTAACTCTGATTTTTCTGAATTTTTTGTCACTTAAAGGCCTGTTTTTTCCATGATGATCCTACACATACCCTCCACACTTAGAAGAAATATTAAAAAAAATTGAATGTCTTATTCAAAAGAGGATAAACCATTTTTATATACACCCTAAGGGAACCTCCTCCAAAATTTGAGGTAGAGAAGGCTCCTTCTAATCATTTTTTTATCATGAGTTTTCCTCCTCATGATATGTTGAACTCAATAGTAGCATGGCCAGGCTTGCAACAATTGTGACACACCACCAAAGAATACTCATAAATGATATGTTGGACCCATTCACCTAGTTTATTCAATAAGGTGATTGAAGAAAGGAACACCTTATCAAAATCCACATATACATGGGTGATCCCACAATACTAGTTTACAATTTTTGGCCAAACTAGACACTAAAATAATTTTTTCTAACTAAATCTTCAATTTCGAGCACCTATAGCAACTAAACTGTGAGGAATTTGAAGATGATGCAAACAAGTGATTTGTGACATTTTGTCTATAGATTCTAAATATATTTTTTTCAAAATTTTTGGAATCAGATTGCACTTCTTTTTCCATCTCCTTCAAAAACTAGTTTTTTTCAATAAACAACATTTTAAGGAGTGACGCTCACCGTATAATTTATAACTTTTTTCCATGAAGGATAAAATTCTAATTTTTTCGAATTTAGATTTGTAACTACGATATCTAGTGCTTACAATTGGTTTGATAGTGTTTTATTGAATATTTTTCCTTAATCAAGTTTTGAAGTCAAACCAATTACAATTAAGACATAGGTAGACCACATAACGTGTAACATTTTTGTATGTATCAAAATTCAATTTTTTTTTGTTCGATCAAGGACTTCAATATCTGGTGCACTTATATTTTTCAATTTTTTTTTTGATAATCTGCTATTTTTGCACATATGCAGAACAGGGAGCTTGATTTTCAGTGAAAAACCTATGTTTAATAAAACTATAAAAAAAATGCATAATAAAATTTAAACATATTAAAATTATATTTGTTGGATAGCTTGTTTTGAGGGCTACCATCATCTAGCTGGGTCTATGAAGTCTCCTTCATTTTCATCCTCAACCCGAGCTTCGAAGCGCAAAATTTTGGACATTTTTGGTGCTAGAGGGTGAGAAGGTGGATAAAGGGGGGTTTGGGTGAACCAGGGGGGTTTGCTCGAATTAGGGTTCATTCAAACCCCCTTTCAAAAAATATTTTCTTTGTGTTTTTGGCAGGAATGGGTGGAGCTTAAATTTAATCACCTCGTCCACTGCAATGAGTTGGTTAAAGGAGCTAGATATATATCTAAGACCAAGTTTCCTCTCTCAATTTTCTACCAGTAATTTGGGTAGTCTAACCCAAACTAGGAGTCTTATTGTATCTTATTATTTGACACATATATGATATTTTTTTTGTTCGGTAAATCGCTGCTAAGGGGAAACACCATACGCTTTTGATTGGAGCTATGAACCAATGAGGCCACATACGAGGGACCTCATCCCCAATATCTCCATAACCATCGCTGCCACCACCACTGCCACCATTGTCACCATCATCATATCCACTACCGCTGCCACCATATTCATTGCTACTACCACCATATCCACCGTCATTGCTGCCTTTGTTTACCCCGCTAACACTTTCTCCCTATGACAATACCACTATCCACCTTGGGATTCAAACCTCGGACAACCTAACTGTTGCCCTTGCAACTTAATCATTGCACTGTGGGGTCAACCCCAACACATATGAAATATTGTGTAATTATCATTCTACTTGTTTGTGTTTGTTTCTCTTTTTTGGAATAGCTAATATTTTTTAGCTTGCTTCACTAACCTAGATTTTGGATCTTGTGTTCTCATCTTCATCATAGAAAAATTTATAGTTCTTGTAGTCACTTGATTTATGGATATCTTTAATTGTATGTATAAATGTCTTTAAATATCGAGATATAACACGAATTCATACAAATGAGTGCTAGATTGGATCCCAACAATCAGTAGAAAAGGGTGAGAATTAAGATTTTGATTTCGAAAAAATAAATTTTGGGGTTAGTCCCAAATCATGTAAGATTGAACCCAATTGTCACACAAATGATCCAAAATAAAAAAATCTAAATCTAAAAATCAAGAATAGATATATAAAAATTTGAATTAATAACAAAATGAATATTTGATAACAAACCTAAAATAAAATTATATTTACATATATATATGTAAGAATCCAAGAATGAACCTTTTAACATAAAAATATGCCACTTATCAATATATAATTATATTAAATAATTCCATCCAAACAAACTAAAAATAAATATAAAAAATTACCATTATGTTAAGCTTTAGTCAAACATCTGAATCTCTGCCACAATGAAATTAGCAATGATAATGCCAGATCAATGCCTTTGACATTGTTCCCCCTCTCCACACACAAAAGTTCAACAATGCATATCCTGTTCCCCATGAATTGCGCAGTACAAACAATTCATGACTAAGAAAAGATCTTGATTAGATTTACCCTGATGATGATAAGAAAGACACTCTGGAGGCAAATCTATTTTTAAATACTTGTTAAAGGTGCACTAATATTTATAAAGTCTTTCTTGATTATAATTATTTTAATGTTCAAGGACCGTATAGAAGAAAACATCACTGGAAGAATGGAGATTCACGAATATAAATAAGTGGAGGATTTGGGGTATGTGAACTTTTGTGCAGGAAGATTCTCCAACAACTGTGGCAGAAGTACATGTGGGTGTAACATGTTTGTTTAATATGATTTACTAAAGAACTATGCTGATAATGTTTTGTTTTGGATTTTTAAGGACACTGATCAAAAGCCTATTCTGTCTGTTTCTGGGTAACTATTTCAATATAGGTGGTACAGAGTTTGATATGATTGTTCTGTCTGTTTGTGGGTTACTCTTTCAATGTATGTTGTAGTGTTTAGCACAAACTGTTACAAATGCAAAGCCCTTCCTTTTGTTTGTTTACTTTTGCAGTATCACATGCACGCTTAGAAAAAGGACAGTGGAGGATAAGGATTCCCGTTTCCAAGCCTTATGTGTTGCAGACAGTCCTTTTAGTATTTGATCGAACTTCTCTCTGGCTGTAGGGGAGCTACAGTATTGTGATTTTATAGCTTTCTTTTTGAAGAAAGATGGGTTTAGGCTGGATTAATCTAGTTATGGTATTGATGCTGTTAGCATTGGAGCTCCTGGCATGCTGCTTCTTTGGTTGTGCATCAGCCAAGGAGGTGGGTATTCATGCATGTATGATGGTATATATACATTGAGTATTGACAGGGCTTATGATTTGTGATAGATGGCTTAATGGGATGTGTGGTGCATGTTTTGTTACAGGTATACGTTGTGTATTCAGGTGACCATGGGGGATTGCAGCCAGAGGAAGTGTCTGATATGCACCATTCTATGCTTGCTTCTGTCAAAGAAAGGTTGGTCCATTGCAGCTCTGTGACATGGGCTATGGTAAATGCAACAAAGTTATTATTGTATGATGTTAGGGGATGATAATTGTTTGTTTTCTTGTTTGGCTAGTGTTGATGAAGCAAGGGAGTCATTGCTGTACAGTTACAAGCATTCTTTCAATGGCTTTGCAGCGCAGCTTTCTCCTGCAGAAGCTTCTGCCATATCAGGTAGCTCTGCAAAAAGGACAATAAACAGCTATACTTCACGTGGTAGCAGCTTATGTGGGCTGATTTCATAAAATGGTTATGATGATTTATGTTTTCTTGGCAACTCATCTAAACCTACCATTCTAAGAATATGAAGTACAAGAACTTGCTGAAAGTATATGAAAGATTATGGGTTTTGTTTTGTGTTTTGAGTATGTGATTGAATATGCAGCTGTCCTTGATCATAGATAGCATTTTAAATACTTGCCAAAAGTTCAAAAATTTACAGCTTATCCATGGTCTGATTTTTTCAAAAATACTGACTGACTTTTAATGCTCAAGCAAATCTCATCAAAACAGGGAAAAAATGACCAGTCAATGCATTCTGGCATTAAATGTGATCATTTTGGGTTTTGGTGAAGTTTAGTGTCATCTCCTCCCTGCCGCCTCTCTTCCTCTCTCACTCCCTGCTTCCCCCACCCACAGCCCCAACTAAAATTGTATTTGTTCACAATGATGACATTCCCACTAATTTAATGTACTCCTAAATACTGGATGTAGAAATGGAAGGGGTGATATCAGTGTTTCCAAGCAAAGGAAGAATGATGCACACCACAAGGTCATGGAGTTTTCTGGGGATAGAAGATGGGACACGGCAAGATGAGTCCCTCTCTTCAAACAACCTATGGAAACAGGCAAACTATGGGGAAGATATAATAGTTGGGCTCCTTGATTCTGGTACACAGGCATTTAAATTAATTATATGTACAGATAGAGAGTATAATGGCTTTTCATTAATGGACATGGATTTTTAATCTAAGCAAATAGAACTGTAATACTGAATTACAGGTATCTGGCCAGAGTCTGAAAGCTTCAAGGACCATGGAATGCCTCCCATTCCAAGCTCATGGAAAGGTATTTGTCAAGAAGGAGAGCTTTTCAATGCTTCCCATTGCAACAAGTAAGTCACTTGAATTGCAACAACTTTTCCCCTATAAAACCACACAAAAATGCAATAATATATATATCATTGTCATCAGTTGATTGAGGTAATTTATTTGTGCTAGAAGTTGGTTTAACCAAAAATGACTATTCTTTTCTTAAGTGGATCATTTATGTTAAGATTAATAATAAGCATTTCTGTATGATAAATTTTTAGTGGCTTTTAAGAGATTATGGAAAATGTAAAGTCACTCTCATGATAATTACAATTTTATATTGATTGTATCTTTTGAGTTTGAATCTTGGTGGATGTCGTACTCATAATCAAGATACATACCATCACCCTCATCAATTGTGTTCAATCAATTAAAGTAGGCCCATTTGATTCTGATAACCTTTTTAACAAATTCTTTTCTATTTTTTTCCAAAAATCTATTAAATTAAAAATTTTACACAGAAAGAAACTTTCATACATCAGATTATGCCAGTGATTTTAAACTTCCTATCCAAGAGTAAAAAATGCTTGCTTTTCTATGGGTATGTTCATTTCTTTACATCAAGATCGATTTTGTTCCATAAGCTTCTTTTACCAAAGATTGGTTGGTAAAGTTTGTTTTGTATTGAAAGCTATAGGTGTACTCACATTCCAAAAGCTTAGCTGTAAACCCCGTGATTCAAGCCGGACAGGAATCACAAGTTATGGACTTTAAGCATATGGCACTGTTCTTTGAATCTGTTGCACAAGTTAAAAAGACTTCAAAGCTTAAGCACATGTTTGCTTAACTTATCCCTTTTCTCATTGCATGGTTGGCAAAATCAATTTTATTTTTAAAAATGCCCATTTGTCACTTCTATTATTATATAATTTATAAAAACAATGCACCCACAAGTTTACCCACCAAAATCTCTTTAAAAAGCCCTTATCCATACAATGATGAAAATGTACACTTTTGCTTTTTCCTTTTTTCACCCACCAATCTTTGCTTTTTTGTTTTCACCTGCCAATCTTTGTTTTTTTCTTAACCCACCAAATATTCTTTTAATACTGAATTAAGCATTAAGGATTACAGCAGACAAAACTGCCAGTATCAAGGTACAGAGCAAGGCATACTGGCTTTCACCCACCAAAACCTGACAGAGAAAAAGTTTATACTGATTAATTATTATATTTTAGCACTAAATAAAAGCTGCTCCTTTTGGGTCTTAGTATTCATTCAAAGCCATTAAACCAATTATTAGACTGCTGAAGGGGAGTTTTCATATCATATCATCATTGAGGTCCACAAAAAAATATCATTTTTTTATAGATCAGATGTGGGTTGGTGACACACAGACAACATTAGAATCCATCAAATAAGACAAAACGTCTTGTGAGATTCCTTGTCAGTGTACTTCTTCCAGCCTTGATTGAGGTGATTTATCAAAATTATAATGATCATTTTTCAATGGAAT
>VDFB02143380.1:0-19096 GCA_007258455.2 Sequoia sempervirens | reverse complement strand
GTTTCCATTTAGGAAGGCACTCTTTATATCCATCTAGCACACTTTCAAGCCAAACTATGTAGTCATGGCTAGAAGGAATTAGATTGTCTTCATTTTGGCAATAGGACCAAATATCTCTTCATAACCAATTCCTTTTATTTTTATTCAAAGCCCTTTGCGACCAGATTTTATTTGCACTTGTCACTGTAATATCCCCAATGGGATCTGCTCTAAAATTCTGATTTTTATTTCTGCTCAAACCCTAATTCTGATTTCTGAATTTTTATTTTCTGATTTCCAACAAAATATCACAGCAAACATACAAGTGCCCAAACATGACAAATAATACATGCCAAATGTTGCTACCAATTGATATTCATATTAAACATGAGATTCACCAAGAAAAGCACAAGATAGGCATCCAAATGAACATACAGGTCCAATTATCTGTAGATAACATCTGCTGTTACAAAACTAAATATTCTGGACTGGATTTACAAGGAACTCAAAGGCTCAAACATGCCAAACATAAGCCCAGATTTCTGCTCTACAAATCAGATCTGAAACATACCAAATATATGCAAAATAGTCTTCAAATATCAAACCCTAGATTGGCAAAATTCCTCCTTGGTAAGTGCTTAGGGTTTGCTGCTCCAAATATGCTCCAATATGCAAGATCGCCCTCCAAAGGTTGGCGCCCAGGTCTACTCCAAGTGGCACTCCAAATTAGGGAAAAATCCTAATGCAATCTGCTCACAAAATACTACAATAATTCTGCTCCAAATCTGATATGCAAATTTGATTATGCAATGCTGCTCCAACCTCCAAATGTCTCCAGTGAAGTGCAAATAGAACTCTGTTATGAGTCCTCCACAAGATGAGCTAGGTTTTCATCCAACTCACCTTCCTAGCATAAGGGTTTTCGTCCAACTCACCTTCCTAGCATAAGGGTTTTCGTCCTTCTGCTGGTCTGCCGTGCTTATTCCAAATCTCCAATGATGAAAACAAACCAAATGAACTTTGCCTAAATACACTGCCAACCAAGGGGTCAGCCTCACAAAGGAAAATTCAAATAGTAAATTATTGTGCCAACAACAAAAGGATCAGCCAGAATATAAATTATAATTCAAAATATTATTTTAGGCGCCAATACTCAAATGAGTGGGCCAGTAATAAATTTAAATGTTATTTTTTTTAATATTTTAAATTATTATTTATTTAATATTATTTTAAATATAATATTGATATTTATTTTAAATTAGCATTTAAGAATGTTATTTCCCACCCAAATTCAAATTTGGGTCCCCATTTAATTTGGGGACATGACAGTCAAGTGTTCCATCTACCTTGTATTTGATTTTGTAGACCCATTTGCAACCCGCAAGTTTCTTTCCAGGAGTTAATTCTATAGAATCCCAATTCTTACTCTTCATCAAAGACTCATGTTCAACTTGAATAGCATTTTCCTTTGGCTTCAACATATTCCTAAGGTTTAAAAGAGTATTGCAAATCAGTCATTAAAGCATAGATTACTATTTCAGCTGATTTACCTCTTTTGGGTCTTCCCTCTGCCCTCGTATCAAGTAATTTATCCCAATGAACATTGTTACAGGTGCTGTACCACCATTTGGGTCTCTTCTTTTGATTCTTTCTTGCTGAACCAGCATCAGCATTTTACTGATTTTCATAGTGTGCAGCAGTTCTGTTCAAATCAGATCACTATCTTGCTGATTTCCATAGTCTACAGCACCTTTCGAACCTCAAATGTCATGGGAACTTTCCCCCTCTTTAGATTGAGGTGCTGCATACACCATACCTGATTTCTTAGCCAATTTGTCCTTGTTTTCAGCAACTTTCAGATCTGATTTCTGCTCCATCATTGACTGAAACAGCCTTGCATTCTCATCCACTATCACATCATGGCTATAACATGTTTTGTTAGGGTCAATGTCAACCAACTTACATGGATTGTGATTATTGCTATAGCATGTAGGCATCATTTTTCTGCATTTGACATCAAGTTTGGTCTGCTTTTCTGTAGGAACCATAGTTACGAGACTCGCCAGGGCTCGGCGAGTCATGAGCCAAGTGACCTTGCCCGAGTCCTAGGAGCTCGGACTCGAACTCGACCGAGTCCTGCCAAGTCCTGGCTAGACTCACCGAGTCTAGTGGACTTGCCAGACTTGCCGAGCCCAGTGGACTCGCCAGACTCGCCAAGTCCAGGCAAGTCCCGTCAGCAAGACTTCTAAAGAACAAGCAAAGATTTCTGAAAGTGCAAAAATTTCATGAAATTCTAAAAGTTAATTTTTTTGTTTTACCGACAGAATGCAAATGATGTGTCATGGAGGTTTATGTATGGTTTTGGAGGCCTTAATTTGCTATGGCGTGGGCTCCGCCTTTATCTCCTATATCGCGAACAGAGCACTGTGGTGTTGCCTCTGATTTCTACCGGGCGCGTCTCAGATCTCCATCAAGGCAATTCCCAACCCCCTCGCTAGTGCTGCCCCAAACCCCTGGCTGTAATGGACATTGCCCCTGATCCCACCGGGGTGCCACCAATCAGCAGGGGCCACCCTTGACTGGCCAGGCCAGCCTCAACCCCACTAGAGGCACTGCGCCTAGACCCCCACAAAGGGCACTGCCACTCAACCCCATTAGGGAAATTTCCCTAATACTTGAGATTATGGCTACTACATCATCTAGGACCTATCTTAGACACATTCATAGGAAGGATGCATGCTCCTTTGAGCCATAGACTTCTAGTTATTGTTTTGAATCTTTTGATATGTCATATTTGTTTGGAACATTTGATGTCATGGATTTCATATTCCATGAGTTTTGTATACATTTGAGTCTTTGACTATATATGTAAGTGTGCTATTTCCTTGAGCAGCTCAGCTACAATTTGTGTTTATACTTATATGATCGATGTATACTTGTGTTAGTGACGAGGACCTTGATTGCTAGGTTGACCGGGCAAATAGAGAGGTTGAGGCTATAGCCATGGCAGAGGAGGCTAAAGCATGAGAAAACACATCCACAACTAATGTTGGTGAGGGTGACAAGGAGTCACAAGCAGAGACTATGGCTAAAGTTGCTACATCATCTAGGACCCACCTTAGATGCCTTTGTAGGAAGGATGCAGACTCCTTTGAGCCATAGACTTGTAGTTATTGTTTTGATATTTCATATTTGTTTGGAACATTTGATGTCATGAATTTCATATTCCATGAGTTTTGCATACATTTGACTATAATTTTATATATCTAAGTGTGTTATTGCCTTCAACAGCTCAGCTACAATTTGTGTACTTTATACTTATGTGATCGATGTATACTTGTGTATGTGATCAAATTTGCTTCTATTTAATGATGTTATTGTGTTTTTAAGGTCTATTCAATAAAGGGTGCTTGAAACAAGTTTTAAATCCTTAAAACTCTCTAAATTTCTAGAGTTTTTTCATTTTGCCAAGTCTATACCAAGTCCCGAGTCCTAAGTCAAGTCACCCTAGCCGAGTCCGAGTCTCGTTACTATGGTAGGAACCCATGCATATACTCTTGAATGAAAAACTTTAAGATGACTTACAATGGATTTTCATCCAAACCATGCTTCTACTAGACTCTTCTTGTGAGCCACTTTCATTGGAGAAAGATTGAGCAGGTACAATAATGTGTGAATTGCTTATGCCCAATATTTATAAGGCATGGATTTATTCTCTCTCATGCTTCTTGCTATCTACATTATAGTGTAGTTATTCCTTTCTATCACTCCATTCTGTTGTGAAGTGTATGATATGGTATATTGTCTCTAAATACCCTCCCAAGTGCAAAAATCAAGAAAATCCTTAGAGCAGAATTCTCCTACATTGTCTAATCTACAAATTTTTATGCTCTTCTTGGATTGTTTTTCTTCTATGGCCTTGAACTTTTTGAACTCTTCAAACACATCTAATTTTTGCTTCAAAAAATATACCCACATTTTTCTAGATAAGTCTACAACTAGCAAAAATACCTAGCACCAAAAAAAGATGTCACACAAACATCAACATGAATCAAATGAAGAGCCTCTTTAGCTTGCCATGCATGTCTTTTGTCAAACAAAATTCAATGTTTGCTTTCCAACTTGACATGCACCACAAAGTCCCTATTGATTTTGTATTTCTGTAAAGCCATCCACCAAACTTTCTTTACTCAGATAAGAAAGATAACCTGAATTTAAACGCGCATACCTTTGATCATAGTTACAAGATTCAGACTTGACTTAGACTCTAGAAGCTGATTTTTTACTCAAACTTGAACTTGGCACTTGAACTCAACAAATTGAAAAAACATGGAATATAGACTTTTTAGGGGTTTAAAGCTTTTACCATGCACCTCGATCAGAAGCTACTTCGATCACCTTCACATCAATTGAGTACAAAAGCAAATTTGAGTGTACGAAAATTCTCAAGTGTTTTGGGTGTACAAAACTCATTGGTTATGATACCCATGGTATCAAAAATGAAAATAGTATGGAGTCATGAACCATGGTAGAGAGGAACTTGTCACTTGGCCCAACATCACTAGCTCTATGTGGGTCATACATTTGTATCTCAAACAATTTGCAATTTTGCTAGAACCATAGTAGCATTATTCAAGGTCAAGATTGAGTTGACAAACTGAAAGTATAAATGTAATTCAATCACTTGGGATTTAATTAGGAAAAAATCCAAGAGTATAAAAAACATTGATTTTCCATACAACATGGCCTAAGACAACTTTTATTTTTTGCTTTTTAAAACTAAAGCGAGGGTCTAGGGGCAACAATCCCTAGCGGGGTCTAAAGGCAGTTGACAATACAAGGCAAGACCCAAGGGTAGCTCATGATATAGGGCAAGATTGAGTAGCAAAGCCCCCTTACCAGCAAGCCCAGATTAAGTCCTTTGCGATAACAAATCTTCATGCACATGCCATTTTTCATAAATTCATCACTTTTAACAAAGCTCCAAGAGTCCAAACTCCAAATTCTCAAAAAATGAAAGTGCCAAAGCCATAAAGCAATAATTAGGTCCTAACTATGTTTACTTATTTTTGCTTTAATGGATTGCATTTTAACTTCAAATGCTATTGTTTTCTCCTTGTTTGTGCTTGCAAACAAAATGAATAGCATTTAGAAGTGATATAGTTCCTTTCTAAGGTTTTAGGTTTTTGTTTTTTTTGTTTTTCCCAACTTTTTACCTCTTTTCTAATGGTTGAGTTTGAGGCTCAAGACTCAATGAGTCCTAAGTCTAGCAAACTCGATACCAAGGTTCATGTCTCTAGGACTCATTTAGCCCTACTTGCCTTGAATGCTTTGAATGCTAATGTGAACTGCAATATGGACCACTCTTGACCATCAAAGTTTGTTCTTTTGCCTCCCCTACATCAACTAATCTGCAAAGTCCTTGGTCTTCAATCACAAGAGCAATTGTCTTTTTATTGTTCTTATCAACCACATAACAATTGTGATTGCTAAAAATCACATGCAAGTGGGAGTTGTTCCTTGCAATCTCACTATTGAAAGTAGATTTTTCTCCATGCCAAGGACATAATAGACATTAAGAAAGACAAACTTTTTATGTAGCAAGGTTATCTAAACATTCCTTTGTCTTCTACTTTGAATTCCTCCCCAACACCAAAAATCACAAAATTAGTAAAAGATTCATTAGCATCATAATTAATGAAATAGTTTTTCCTATTGGTAAAACGATGAGATGCACTAGAATTAGTATACCAAGCAAATTGTCTACTTTCCCTAGCCATAAAAACAAATAAATCCTCCCCATCTTGATGTTCTATAGCATTATCTTGTTTCTTGGGCCCTTATAGGTATCTATCTAATTTGTCAACCATTTCCTAGAAAGCTTCTTTTTATAGCCATCTTTCCTTGATAATAATATTTAAAAGACTTTTGATACCTATGTCATTTGTTTTGTTGCTGCCCTCTTTGTTTCCACCATCAAACTTCATCTTTAACAAATGGTCTTGCAAGGAATTGCTTTCATCCATTTTGATTGAGAGCGACAAATTTTTAAGGAATAAAGCTCTACCATTACCAAAATTTTCAAGTAAATCTCTCAAGCTTTGCCAAATTTGTGCAACACTACCACCAATCTACACTTCAAGAGGCATTTCATCAATCACAAAGAGCTTGATCAACATCATGTTTTCTCTATTCTGCTCATCAAACTTGTCCTAATCTTTTCCTACTACTATAGGGAGGAGTTCATTCCCCAAGACAAACTAATCCAAGCACCTATACTAGAAAATGGCCAACATTCTAAATTTCTAGGTATTGTAGTTTTTTCAGAAAACTTATGGTTACCCTCCAACATAATGTTACATAAACTAGCCATTTTTTAGAAGAAAATTTCAGTCTATCTTTTGCTGAAAGAGTTTTAACGGCAAAAAATAAATGTCTCCCTAAAACAGCAATCTAAAAAAATTGAGATTTCCTACTTATTAAAAGATAAACTAAAAGAATGTTTTTTTTTTTAAATCATTGTACCATTCTGTTCAATTCATTGTGGCAGCCTGTACAATTCGCAGTGGTAGTCTGTATGATTCACTGTAGCAGTCCATGCAATTTGTTATAGCAATTTGTAAAAGTCCATACAACTGCCTCCTTGCTTCACATGTGCGGCAGCAAAACCCTAAAAAAATTGTAGCTTTCCTGGATCAAAAGCCCTTTCTATTTCTTGGTGTGTATCAAGAAGCATTTCCAGTGTTGTTACTAATCAATGCAGCCCCTAGGCCTTCACCTGCTTGATATTCAACATCCCTTTACCATGACTAGCATTCTCTGTTTTCAGGTATTATAGTTCTTCCCAAAAAATTTATGGTTAAACTCCAACATAATGTTAGACAAACAAGCCATTTTAAAAGATAATTTCAATCTATCTATTGTTGACACAAGGTTTTAACAGCAAAAAACAAATTTATTCCTCCCTCAAACAATGATCTAAAAAATGGAGATTCAATGCTTTCTAAAAATGCCAAAACCATTAAAAAATAAAAAACAAAAAATCATTATAAAATTCCCTATGAGTCATTGTAGCAGCACATACAATTCATTGTAGTAAGCTGTATGATTCACTGTAGCAGTCCATATAATTTGTAGTAGCGGTTTGTACAAGTCTGTACAGCTACCTTCTTACTTCACAGGTGTGGCTGTAAAACCCTAAAAAATTGTAGCTTTCTTGTATTGAAAGCCCTTTCAATTTTTCAGTGCGTATCGAGAAGCAATTCCTCAGTGTTTACTAATCAATATAGTCCCTAGACCTTCAACCACTTCATATTCAACTTCCCTTCACCATGGCTTTGATACCATATCAAAAACTTAGAAATGAATATGGGGGCCATTAAGAAAACTGATGAACCACCTGTTGAATTAGAGGGTGCAACTGTATTTGCAAAGATCGATTTTCAATTGGCCATCACTAGATAAGGGTGTAGAAAGTAACTAACACAAGACAACCTTCCAAACACATCAAGGCCACTTTGAATTTCAAGTAATAGCCTTTATCTAACCAATGCTCTAGTGAGAGGAATTTTCAAGCCCTATTTGAGGAATGTGTTTCTAGTTTTCTTTAGTGATATTCTTTTCCACAACAAAACTAGGGAGGGTCATTTGAACCACTCCAAAATTGTTTATGACTTTTGCACCAAAATTATTTATTTGCAAAGAAATCAAAATGCGCATTTGCAGAGAGTGAGCTTGTGTCCTTAGTAGACATGAGTAGTAAGAAAGGTTTCAAAACTCCTACAAAGATACAAACCATTCTTGAGAAGCACACTCTGAAGAATGACTTGATTGAAATGCAATAATGGGCTATGTGATTTGTATAAATAATCTGTCGCATTTTTCAGGCCTCATGGACCCCTTCAAAGGACCAATTCAGATTGATAGAAGCAACTGCAGCTACCTTCCAACAAAAGAAGGTAATTAAGTCCAGTCTATACTCCCAGTTGTCTTGGCAGAAAATATTATAGGGGCAATTATCATGCAAAAGCAGTGGCCAAACCCTTTTTAAAGTAAAGAACTAAAAGACGAGGTAAAATTGCTAAACATTCAGGAAACAAAAATGTTGCTTATTATGCATGTTGTAGAAAAGTTGAAGTATTTGTTGGGACAACATTATTTGGATAGACGATCAAAGCCTCAAATTTTTTATTTTCCATAAAGACCTTAACAGAAGGACAAGCAAAGTGAGTAAGCAAGTTATAAGGTTTTGACAATGCAGTTCAATTTAACAAGGGATAAACAATGTGACTACATTTCCTTCAATTCCTTCCCTACCCTCAATCACAAAGGACATTCCATATCGCAATGAAAACATGAGAAAATTTTATGACTGAGGTATAGTCAAAATATTAGATTCACTAGAAGAAATTGTCATTTGAAGATGCCATGTAAGGATGACTTTGAATATTGCAACATCCAAAACTACAATTACTATACAACAAGCAATTCAAGGAGAGGGGCTGTTATGATTCTCATAGATAATTTGCTTCAATATTAACCATTTATAAGTCACCTATTCACAAGGAATTTTGAGGGTTGATTGGGACCATCTTTCTGGGCCCATTAGGTATTTATATTGTTTGTTCATGTTAGTCAGTCTACTTAAGTCTTTTTATGTTTTTTTGGTCTAAAACTAAAAATCTAATCATCTCACATGCAAAATACAAAAAAGCTAAATTAAAAATCAGCTATAAAAGGCTTTTATGTGTGAGTATGTTTTTGGAAAGTGGTTCTTTGTTATTAGGTTTATGGAGGCAGAGTATTGGCTGCTCTAGGAGAGTTTAATGATGCAATCTAGTGCCCCTACACCTCTGCAAGGAAGTTCTCATTCTCTTCTATATGCTGCCCTGAGCTGATTTCAGTAATGTTACAGTTCTGTATCTTTCATATTTTCAAGCAATTAAATCATTAATATAAACCTTCTTAAATCTTTTTCAGTTTTTAACAATAAAGGTATTTAATTCTAATCTTCGAATTCAATCAGGACGAGACGGACGCCGGTTGAATCACTTCTTCAATTGCGAAGGTTTCAGATGGCATCGAAGGATAAAAGTGTTTCGAAAAGGTTTCGACGGCGCCGACAGGTGTATAAAGGCAGAAAATAACTTTGACAGGTGATGCTTCAGGCAACAACACTTATTACTTAATATTCAACAGGGGACTAACCAAGAATTTACCCTGTATCCACATACCAACCATATGAACTTTATTCCCTTAAGCCAAATTCTTCGACTTATAATCAGTAATACAAAAATTGCAATAAATGATGGACCCTATAGTTCTTCAACACTCGAGCTTTAATGCATCTCAGCACTCCTCATAATCTCAAATTACGCAAAGATACCATATTGTAGGAAGCACCTCCATATCATTAATGAGCTTGTTAGCTGCAAAAAAAAATAGCACTGAATGCACACAATAAGCAATAAACAAATTGAATATATTTCTTCTCACTGAAGTAGGCCTTCTTCAGTTATGTTTGTATGCATAAAACATTAGGCCTTCTTCAGTTATGTTTGTACGCATAAAACATGTAAAAAAACTTCTAACGTCCTGCCATTGATGTCTCTTTAACTTCAAAGGGAGTTTTAATATCCCTAATATATTAACTCTTTTAACACCTTACATGGCACAACTTTTACACAATATATATATTTTTATCTACTTATGACATCCTGATATTGATAAGTCCCAAATATACTTTATGGTGATATACCACATACTTATAATTATCAGCAATAACTTTATAAAGTATTACAACATTAACTAATTTTCAGAAAATAATGATATATGAGAATAAAAAGCAGCTCTGTGTTAATATTTTCAATATGCTCATTTATCAAAGTGAACATTTAAGACATAAATCAAAATGCCTTTGTAGATCCAACAGATCTTGTCTATCTCAGGCGATAATTAAAATCAACATCATCATTATCATTGTCACATGACAATTTATAAGTGATAATTATTTTGGATGATCCCCACCTCTACAGCTGAAACATGTAGCTACTTATTATATTAAAAATTTCAAATGGGAAACTAAGGCACTTATCACACATACATAATCCTCATCTACAAAAACAACACACAATATAGAAATACAGATGTCTTCATAAATCGTAACTCCAGTTTACACGGTGTCCAATATGTTCAGGCCTGACTAGTACACTATATCCTATCAACTCTTTTGACTATAGAATTCTGATAAATGCAGCAAATGCAAAAGGCCCGAAAGGGTATGGTATAACTCTATATGGCAGTTGCCTATAGCATTATGTATGAGACCTTGAAAACCCATTATTTATCTAGATAGTAAATTAAGGGTCACAAGTAAACTATAAAATTGAACAATCATTACCCTATTAAACACAAAAGAGTAGTTCAAAATCCTTTTTTTAAATTAATTAGAATAGAACTCTGAAATATATATAAGTCTGAAATATATGAACGACAGGCAACTTTCAGAAAATATGAATCATAATTTTCAAAATAAGAGTTTGTCAGCTATTACTTAGAACTTCAAAAGTAAAAGACCTGCTAAAATGCATCATCGTCCTATATATGTGTTGCAACATCTAAGGAGGTGATGTGGGCTTAGCAAAAACACCCAACCAAATAGAATAAGTTTTGAACAGTAACTAAGTTGTTTAATTGGATTTTCAAACTCAAAGATTGTTTTCCTAGGAAATCCACCAAAGTCATGTCAAGCAAACTGGAAGTGTTTTAAACAACACCCCAGGCTACACAACATCATTTTCTCACTTAGAGTAACTGTTTGTTACATTGGGGTACCTTCAGGCAGGCTATTATGTTTCGGTGTAGCTATTAACATCACAGCTCCTGAATTCCATTTATGTGAATGAAATGTTTTTCTTGAATCTTTAATGGCCAAAAATCTAAACATTTTGCAGAATATTTCTGAAACGGCCTACATAAGAATCCACAAATCAAGCTAACGTCGACAATTTTCCTTTCGCAATTTTAATGCCTGACCACTGGTCATATAATAATTTCAATGTTTTATAGTACATATCATTCAAAGCCAAAATTATGCTAACTTTAAGTAGGCCTGATGTAACCTGACTTGCTGGTATTTGTTAAAGACTCAAACAACCCAAAAAGCTTCATCTGGGGTCTCCAAAATTTGTATGTCTTGCATTTGTCTCTTTCTTTCTCAAAGACAAAAAATTGAGTTTAGAAACCATCAGAATTCCCCCTCCAATCTTTGCTTCTAACTAGTCTGAGATTTAACATCAAGATCTTCACAAGCTAGATTCACTGACAAGGTATTCGAAGGGGGTTAACATCCAATTTTTAAGTTGCAGTGTGTAAAAGAATGCTTTTATACATCTTGATGCATTCACTGGTATTGGTTTCTAATCAAATGCCTACCAATGTGTTTCAATGTATATGGCTATGTCTTCACATTGTTAAATATCAACTCTCAAATCATGACATTTCCAGGCACTCTTGCAAGTACCAGCTCTTTGTGGGAGACAAAAAAAATTAAAAAATACACTTGAAAAAATGCAAAAGTGCTTATGAAGATAAAATTGTGAAAGTGGCATGCACCATGAAGGTTTGTGTGGCTTCAAAAGCCTTAATTTGGGCTTGGCGGTGGGGACGATACCCCTCAACCCCACTGGGGGTGTTGCCTCCAGACCCCCACGAGGGGTGCTGCTCCTTGACCCTGTTGGGGGCGTTGTCTCCAAACCCCCACAAGGGGTGCTGCCCCTCAACCCCATTGGGGGCATTGCCTCCAAACCCCCATGAGGGGTGCTAACCCTCAACCCCATCAGGGCCTACGCTCCCAACCCCACTAGTTATTAGGATCTATTGTCACATAAAAAACTTGATTACAATAAGGGGGCCATCGAAGATCAAATGTCATTATTATCTTAAAACGTAAAATTATCAAATGTATTTGCAATTTTATATATTTTTAATTTTTTTACATATATATACAGCCGTTCCCAAACGTACCGTACCCAAGGAAAAAAAATCGCCATACCGACGTACCAAAATCCCATACCCGTACCTGACCCTGTACCAGAACTGGCAACTTAGAAATAGAATATTGTTTTGTTGGCATGTGTGTATAAAGCCAGGTAATAATCCAAAATGGATCATTGGAAAGAAAGGGGTGTCCAAGGGGCATAGAGGTAGCAGTTGACCCAAGTAGCTGTTCAACACTGAGGCATTTTCAATTCACATTGTTCCCAACCCACTCATACATTTGCCCCATTCCAATGTGGACGGCAACCTCCTATGAGTTGAGGGGTCCCTCTTGCAAGGTCTAGGGGTAACACCCCACAATGCTTGAGTTGAATATACACCTTTCCAAATTTTGGATACTTATAAAGGTAAAAGACAATAAAATATGGTTTGGTAACAAGTGAACATAATTCATGAAATCAACTGAAAATGTCTCAAATGTCTACAATCATATTCATCATTCGCTATGTGGCTAGGTGACAATATTCTTGAGACATCAAAAACAAAAAGGTAACTAATGGCAGCATAGTTATGTTTTGTTAATATGCTTGTTATTGTTTATATAACTAACAACAGATTTGCTTTTCATAAAAGAGTCAAGAAACTGAAAAAGTGACTGTCAAAATCACAATTGGGAGGTGAAGGCAGTAGGAAAACCGTAAAAATTATAAAATTCTGATGCAGTAGATTCCAGCACAGAAGTTTCTGTAAAGGAGGAATAAAATTACTGTTTCAGGGCGCGTCCCCAAAAAACCCAGCGTTTCCTAGAGGAGTCCTGGGAGACTTGGGGACTTGGGGGGGACGTCCCCCTACCAGCCCACCACCAGCGCCACCATCCCACCACCAGTGTCGCTGTCTCCAAGACGCCACTAGGACTTCGAGGATGTTGGGGTGTCCTCAAGACGTCTAGGGGACTCCTAGTTGTCTCCAAGATCTATAATTCTTATACTTATACATCTTTTTATAACTATTTTTTCAAGTACTATATGTATTTCAGCACCCTGCGCCCCCCCCCCTGCCGTCCCCCTGCCGTCCCCCCGCCGCCCCCAAACTTAGACCCCCGTCTCGTCGAAACCCTGTGGAACACTGAATAAAAATGTAATTGTTCCAATGCAGTAGTTTTTGTAAAGGAGGAATCAGTGTAACATCTAATTGTTCCAAAGTAAACATATACCTCTATATCTTTATCATAAAGTGTTCTAGAAGTAACAAGAGCAAATCCAAATTTCATGGTGGAATTTTCTAACCTGATGGTGTTTCTCCATTCAAATTCTTTGTCTTTCATGTGAATGGGTGACTTCTTGTATTTTATTTCAAATTTTCTCTAGCCTTTTTTCATAACATAAAAGGGCTAAGACTTTGATTATTTTTCATTGTAATTTTAGCATTTCTTTTTCATTTAAGAATTATGAAGTACTAAACATACTCTAAATTTCTTTGTTGTGGAAAAGGATTTCTTTGATAAATTGTTCTCATTTTTAGAATAGCCAATTACAGATCAATGTAGGAAATTGGTGACATTATCCTCTTCAGACCTTGTATTCTTAAATTCTTGAAAAAGACTACTATGAGAGACAGAGTGAGCATATAATCATGTGAAAGACAAGGTTTTTTTTTTAAGAACACATTGAAATTAATACCTTTACTCTGCGTGCTTTCTTATCTCTTTGAGCTTTTTCAGCTTTCGTGAGTTCAGTACTAGCCCATTCCATTTTGAAAAATGAAGGGTCTGTATATCTCTTCAAGCAAGCACCCGCACCTGCAACATCAAACCTGAAAACATAAAGGAAGCCTTAGTAGTTAAGAATTACCGAAAACCTAAATCCAGTGTCCTAAGGATACAAAAGAAAATGGTCCATATCAAATAGAATAGTAAATCTTGTGAAAATAATATATATATAAGCATGCAAATGACATTATACTTGTCCAACAGGAAGAGCCTTGGAGGTCCTCGACACTCCTCATAGGAGTTGAGAATAAACCGAGGCAAGTCACCTTGAGTTAAATGGTTCTGGTCATTGCGAATACTGGCATGCCAATCAGCACCTGCAAGGAAATCATTTACTGCTACTCTTAAAACCTGGATAATACTTACCAAAGAAACATGTGAACGAATTCCTAGCACCTGATACAAGAGAAATGGGATATATGCATTTTCACTGAAGTAAAGTTTTCAGAGAATTTATATTTGTCCTGTTCAATCATTAAGACTTACTAATCAAAAAAAGATTATTTTATTCTTGTAGAAATTTAGAAGAATAAGGCAAAGAAAAAGATTAACGATATAATGAATACAATCACAGCAGGCTTCTGTTTCTATAGTAGCTTCAACTATAAGAGATTGTGATGCAAATATTCAACTAAGTAAAATTTTGAATGTATGAAAGATGAAGATTAATTTAAGGTATTGACCATCTACATTTTCATTTATACTTTGAAAATCTGCAAAGGCAAACAATATATAAAGTGCTTTCATTTTTCAAAATTCAAACACTTCACGTAACTGATTGAAAGTGAAATCTCAATTTGTATGAAACCTGCTATCTAATATAAGCTATTAGTATTGAGCTGTGAAGCTCATTTAAAATCTGAAATATTCAGCATAAAATTTAAATGTTACCAAGTTTTTGATCAACAATCAGAAGTTCTTGAAGTAGAAAATCATTTCAAAGAATATGAGTATGCAATCCGTTATCATTGATGTGTGGCATATACTTTACTCTACAATATGAAACCTACAATGAAAGCCAGCAACAAAATTCTATAGGCATTTTGGATGTCTTATTGTCTAGTGGTTTGAAATAGCTAAAAGATTTCATCTCAACAGATGTCAGGAATTGCCTCATCTCCTACATATTACACCATTTTGAAAATGGATTCATTTTGAAAATGGATTCTAATTTCTATGAAAAATAGAACTTTTGCACCCACATGACTGCTATAGTTCATGTTAAATCTCTGCCATAGTTCATGTTAAATCTCTGCCAGGAATTTACTAGTGACAATTGCACAGGCAACGGCATCAATACAAAGAAAAAAATTGAGAGGAATCTCTCATCCATAGCCCTCTTAAGCAAAGCAATTTCAGATACACAAGCGAGAATTCATCCCCCAAGAAAGCTTTTATCAGTCTTAGCTGAACAGAATTATATTTTAATAATCAATATTTTAAACCAGAGCACATGACAAAGGGACGAATATGTTGCAAGATGTTTCCCTCTATTTATTTAAGCATTGAATCTGCAGGATGAAGCTTCTTAGTTTCAGATGTAGGAGCCTCCATAACTCAATGAAACTCAACTTCCACTTTATCTGGTAAAGCCTTAGCCAGTGCATACACAAAATGAAGTGGCTTAGATCAAGATATCAGAGCCTTTTCAACTTAAAGAACTGCAGCTTCAATTTTATCCAGTAAAGCCTTACCCATTGCATATGCAAAATGAAGTTGATTTTTTTCAGACATTAGAGCCTTCTCAACTGAAGGAAACTCAGCTTCAAGTTGCTGCACACGAATCATGAGTCCATGCCCTCTTGCAGCAGTTGCCATGACTTCTTCATGTAAATCATGAAAGATCTCTGCAGCAAACCTGGAATAACATTTCACAACTTGGTTTTAGATTTAACACTAGCCCATGAAATTGATGTTAAAATTGAGTTGATAGTAGTGGTATAAGGTAAATGAAACTGATGTAAAAGACTTCCATCATATAGAAATTGATATTACAGAACAACATGTAATTATTGGAAATAAATAATAAAGTGATTTGATAGTGAAGTCCTGAGCAAATACTTACACTAATAGCACATTTGCTGATTGAAACTGAAGTGTTCTATTGAAGGCCAGATATTAGATTAAAGGAACATTTTTCCTGGCAGAGCTAGAAATGTTCACTCTAATAATGCTACTGCTTATTTTCAAATTTAAAGCCAAAAAATAACTTATATATCTTGAAGAAAAACATATCTGAAGAATTAGTACAAGTACTGTATTTCGAGATAAGCATGAAATATAAATCACTAGAATTAGTACAAGTACTGCATTTCAAGATAAGCATGGAATAGAAACCGGATCAGTACTAAATCCTGGAGTCATATTGGAGCACACCACTGAACCCTTTTCTCTTTTAGTCATCTAGAATAAATGAAGCTATTCATATTAAGAATTTTTGCAGCACAAAGGAGAAGAGATATGCAAGAAAACATTAACCCATTTATTCATTGAAGGATCTAAGGAGGCACTTAACAGGAGCAAATTGAAGACACGGAAATCAAGAAGAAAGACATAAAATCTACAAGAAATGAACTATATTGTCATCCACACTTCTGTGGCAACTTGCAAAAGGCCATTTCACAACAATCAATAAAGTGGATTCCCAAGGGACAAGAACAATCTCAACACATCAAAGGTCAAAAAATATCAAAAATCTCATCCTCAAAAGTTTTAAAATTAAAATCATGGATATCCAAGATATAACCAAAGAGCCCAATGGCATGATAGAGACAAAATAGAGAGATGATATCAAAGACCATAAACATATAGTTTGTATTTTAGAGCATACATGACACCACAGTCAACAACAAAGAAAACATTCAAAAGAAAATAGAAAAATTAATCTTATCTTATTTGTTGAGGAAGAAGCATTTCAAGGAGAAAGATCATGTTGTATAACCAACACAACACTAATTCTATCATTAGTAATTTTTTTAAGTTCTAATGGGTATAGTAATTAATAGTTATTTATGGCAATTTGGTGTGACAGGCCATTTGTTATAGTTTTAAAGGTGAATAATAATTAAAACATGAGCATGTCCCCAGCAAATGGGTTAAGTATTCTATAAAACAGGGAAGCAAGGGTTACAATTGATTCTAGAAGTCAAGGAATCTAGGTTTAGCATTTAAGAAGCTTGAGCACAAATAGATGCTCGTTCCCCTACAATGGCCATTATGCTTCTCTCTACTTGTATTTGAAATCTAGTCATGCACTAACATGGAGTAATCCTAACTCAAGGATATTTATGGTGTTGCCATTCCTAAGGGTACCTCTTATGGGCAGAATTGATTCCACCACTATCTTGCAAGATCTCTCAGTAATCAATTAACAGATCTATTTCGTTCATGATTATGCTGTATGGATTCCATTTCTCTTAGAGCTATCGTATCAAGTTTGTTTAACAATAAAAATTAAACAGTAATTTCTATTTAACAATGGATATTTGAATGTTTGAAAGGTTCCACCAATCTTTTATGCAAAACTGCAAAGGACCTAAGAACTCCAGACTTCAGTAAGCTTCATTGCTCTTGCAAGCCTGTCCAATCTTATTGTGATCCAAGGTTCAATAGAAAACGATAGTCCATAAAAACTAACCCTGCTTAAAAAAGCATTCACCAATCAATTATCTCTCTAATTCATCCCAAGCTAATTCCACTATAGCCTTCTATATAGTTCAGTTTAAGTAGTTTGAAGAAACTAGTGAGAACTAGCGACATATGTGCCTTACCAATGAACTTACCATGTATGACATGCATAGCATACATTGATAAAGAATAAAATGTTCGAGTCAGCAATGATGTGCTCTAGCCGATCTTATGAATCACATACAAAACCATGAATTGTAGATATATGACAGCTAGAAAGTAAAATTAAGTATTCCAAAAGCTAGAATGATAGCAACTGATACCAAGAATCTGAAACAAACCCAACTGTAGGATATGCAAAGGTAAGCTCTACAGAAACTAATAAAATTAAAAGATACAATTCAACCCCTCCAAAATGGAGGCAACAAGATCTTTCATTAGAACTCCACACAAGATAATATGGTTATTCAACTAGGTGATCCCCTTAGGTGAGCTTGTTCCCTTCTATAAAATCCAAAATGAAAGCTAAAATCTTATGAAAAAAACATGTTTCATAAGTTTTGGATTTTCTTATATACTTGGTGTTGTGACCTAATCACACATCGCCCCATTGCAAATGGGGACCCCCCCCCTTTAGTCTTGTCTTGTGTCTTAGTGTTAGGGTTGGTTCTAGCATTAGCTTCAATTTCTCTGAGTCTCTTTCGAGGCAGAGGTGGGTCGGCAAGTCCGAGGTCTAGGTTTGAGTCGAAATTTGTCAAGATTTGGGATAGCTGAGTAGGTCAAGTCAGTGCTCAAAGGGTCAAATGAAGTTTTGATGCCACAAGGGTGTTCAAAAGGGTTGTTGGAGTAAAAATTACTGTTCTCCAGGTGATTTTAGACAACCTTCTTTTTTCAAGAAAATGTGCTTTACTTGTTTTTTTGCTTTTTCGAAAAGTTTCATTTTTGGCATTTTGGGACCAATTGGGGACTTACTAAATTTAGAAATTTTGCTTTCTTGCTTTTTTCTATTTTTAGAAAGTGTCAGGGTTAGGGTTTCGAAAGTGTCAAGGCAGGGGAATGCTAAGTTGAAGAAAACCTATAAAGTCCACCCCAAACAAGAAGAAATCTTCATCGAGCCATGAAGTTCGCCCATGATCAAAATTTAGTTGAATTCTTGAGAAATCCAGTTGGAAGCAAATCAAGCTAAAATCCAATCCAGTTGAGAGGAAAATCCACTTGAAATAAAATCCATCAAAGTGGAAATCCACTAAAGGTCACATGAAATCCAATTGAAGTTCGCCCACCTCCAAGAGTAAAAAATTCAGTTTAATGAAGTAAAAATTCTAGTTGGGCAAATATGTCTAAGTCGAGAAATCCAATTCAAAGTGGATGAAATTCTCTAAGGAAAATGAGTAAAATACAATTGGAACCACAAGAAATCCATGTTGAAGTTCTCAGGAAATCCAAAGATACCCCTAACGTAAGAAATTCATTTGAAATGATAGGAAATCCAGTTGGGGGTGTATTTCCCAAGTGGAGGACCATAAAATTGCCTAAGGCATGAAGTTTACTTGGGAGAGGGATAAAGAATCCAATTCAAAATCCAAAAATTCCACATAGGGGTCGACTTTCCTAAGTTCATATCTCTAGCAAATTAAAACAAAGTTAACTCGAGTTTTTTTTGGAAACTTCACAAGCAAGCCAAAGGAAGAGAAAAACAAGGAATGCGCCCAAGAAGAAATTAGA
>VDFB02143379.1:0-22001 GCA_007258455.2 Sequoia sempervirens | reverse complement strand
ATCTCAGGATCAACAGATCAAGCCAGATTCAAGATCAAACTGAGGTTGTTCGAGAGAGAAAATAATAAAGAACTTGCAAAAATCAAAAGGGACGCCTTGAAGAAGTCAAAGGTCAAGTTGTTGACTAAAGTCAAGATATTTTGAGCAAAACTTGGCTAAAACACTCCACGATCAATGGAAATCACCTTTTTGAACTTTAGATCAAGCCAAAATCACTTTTGATCGTGAGTTAGGTCCCCAAACTTGTGGATCTAAGGATTGAGTCTATGTAATCAAGGTGAAGGCGTCCTACTTCATTATTTCGTTGCAGGTTGATGATCAAGAACAGCCACAAGCTCTCAAGGACGCCATTTATAGATTTGGCCAAGGTTTTCATCCGTTCTTCGATATTTCTTGCAGATCTGAAGCAGAAGAAGATTGCTAATCTGAGGTTGGATTCAGAGACGGATTTTCTCAGAGAATCAGATAAAAAACTTCCAATCCATCTTCTGTCTACTTCCTCTCTTCTTGTCTTAGGTTTTCTTGCACATTTCAAAAAGGTGGCAGGCTACATCAGATCAGATCAACTGGGTAGATCCAGCATAATTTTCCGGAGGAACCCATCTCGCCAAATTTCCGAAAATCAGCATACTTGCTTATTTTTGGGGGTTTTTCCGAAAAAGTTTCAGAATCCAAATTAGAGGAACTGGGTTTGTTCAGCATTGAAGCACGAACAAAACCCATGTGCCAGATTTTTTCCGGAAAAATACTTCTCGGCAGGGCGCTATTTTTAGGGGTTTTTCAGAAGTTGTCTGAACACGTCCGTGTTTACAGTCAACAGGCGAGTTCTTCTTCGCAGAATGACAATTTGGCGTCCTTGGACTCCAATTGAACAACTAGACCTTGCACCAGCAACTCTCCAACCAGATCTTACACACATTGCTGGAGAGCAAATGGACATCACCAACAGTCTGCAGATCTTTATCTTTGAAAAGAATACATCTCCCGCTCAGTGGAGACCTGCAGCAGTTACTCTGGACGAAGAAGTAAGAAAGACTGATCTTGCAGCAAAAGGACCAATATTACCATCTCCCGCGTGGTAGTAAGCACCTTGACTTGCCAGCTGCGAAGAGATCATTCCAAGCACGAAGCCGCCAAAGTTACCAAGAGCAATAGCTTGCGCAAGAAGAGATGTCGTGTCATCAAAGCATTGAATATCCGGAGACGGAAGAAGTCAACACAGATCAAGGAGCTGTTGACCAGAAGTGATGATGAGGTGTCAGACACCTAGGAAGGACGTCCTACCCTCCAAGTGGCATTTATGATACTTGAGTTTGACTTGATGCCTCTTTCCAAGTCAACTCAAGAAGGCATTAAATGTAGTTGGAGTTAACTTGATGCTTCTTTCCAAGTTTAACTCCACTTTTCTTAAATCATGCATTGTCAGATCCCACTGATTAAGGATGTCTATTTGACTTCCATGATTTGTGGATCTTAGATCTCCACTAAATGTGGATGTCTATTTTGGAGGGATACTTTCATTAAAGTTTACCTTTAGTTTACTTTCAGTCAACTGAAGTAGTTTCCAGTTGACTCTTTGTTAATTTTCAGCTAACTGAAGTAGTTTTCCAGCTTAACTGCTTGTTCCCCTTTTAGGAATAAATCTTGCTAATTGATTGGCAAGAACTCATTGTTAACTCAAGGAGATTTTGGGGTTGCCCACTCCTTTGAGTTCTATAAATAAGAGCCTTGGGCTCATTATTTGTTTAACCTTTACTTGCTATGCAAAATTGCTACGCCATTGTTGCCAAACTTTGAAAGCGAATATTTGTTCACTCTTGGATGAGAGTTCGTTGGATGATTGTAATTGTGCATGATTTCGTGCCTTTGCTTTCCCAACTTTTGTAGTTCGTTGATGAAGCATTGAAGAAGAATATCAGAAGGCGCTTGCGTTTTGATCATCTTATTTGAGTTATGTCTACGCCTTGTGTCTAATAACTTGTTGTCTCATTTCCCTCCTCGGATAGGAGTCCCTCCTCCTTGGATATTCGTTATTGACAGTTATCGTTTGATGTTGTTTAATGTGTTGACTTCCAAGCTATACTTCGGATAGGAGTCCCTCCTCCTTAGCAAGCTCGTTGGCCAAGGCATCGTGATTTTGTTGTTTCTAGTAAACTATTTCTTAAGCTCATACCTCGGATAGGAGTCCCTCCTCCTTGGCAGATCTCAGATCTAGTTTACCGTGTAGAGTGTTTGCTTGTACCAACCTTATCCCGGTGTATACCCGAGAGTTCAGAGCCTCGGTCATATCCTCTGAAGACGGTGAATTCAAGTGATCCAACCATCCCATTCCCGCTCCTTTACCCTCATGCTCTGTTCATCTTGAAGGTATTGGATAGATAGAAGCTAGTTAGTCGTAGTTGAGATCTGCAGAAACCAGAGAAAAGCTTAGCTACGGCGCATTGTGTTTTGCACCCTTGTGTCCTGCCGCTGAAGCATAAAAAAGATAGGAACTTTAACATTTCCCTACGCATTGCCCGCAGAGACTTCTCCTCTTTAAATAACGAAGAAGTGTTGCAAAACATTTGAAATAGCTGAACGTTTACAATCAGCACTCCAAAGGTGCTAATTTAAACGCCAACATGAATAAACCCAGATCGTCCGTTTTTTGAATATTTGACTTTGTCAAGAATATGCAAGAACCCCTCAGAGGTAGAAGCTACGAAGCAATTTTTTTTCGGAAAAATGTGAGATATGGGTTTTGTAGGCCCCTGTGTGTTGAATAGACCCAAATCGTCCATTTTTGAAAAAAATGATTTTTTTAGAAACCCTAGAAAAGGAAGCAGCAAAATCTTTTTTTTGGGGAAAAATATGGAACGTGGGTTTTGTGGCCAATTTTGTGTTGAACAAACCCAGATGGTCAAATTTGTGAAAGATTGATTTTTTAGGAACATGCAAGAAACCCTAGGCGTGGAAGCTATGGAAAATTTTTCCAATCTTGGAGAAGATTGAAAAAGAAGATAACCCAGATCGATAGAAGTTAAAAAATTATGAATTGCTGCCTCTGAAAAATGATGCCTTGGAAAAATCCCTTATGGAAAGATGTTCTTTTGTGCAAACTAAACTTGAAAATACGAAGAACGTTGAAAACCCCTTCCGTTTGATCCTTCAAATGCCGTAGAGAAGAGAATTTTGTGTTTGGCATTGGAAGTCAACCTGCAAGAATAATGAATTATGGATGCCTAGATGCTTGTTAAACAACATTTGGAGGTGGAAGCATCAGTTAACTCATGAAAACCTTGATTTAGGAGTTATCTGGCGTGATTAGTTGTTAACTGGAAGAATCCCCCAAAATTTGGGACGTCCTGAGGAAGAGAAAGTCTTCGAAAATCTATATCTGGAGTTGAATTGGACGCCACCTTGAGATAGGCGTCCAAGTTTGCCAGTGTTAGAAAATTTTCGAAGATTTTCAAATTTTGCTTGGTAAACTGCCTCCGTTTGATCCTTGATTCCAAACGCTTGATGATCCTGAGGTTTGGCTGACATATTCACTGCGGAGCGTGATCAAATATGAGAAGATGTTCTTGGAAGCTGCAAACCTTGGAAAGTGGTTTTGGTGGCTTGAATTCTTGGGCGCCTTCTTGAGATAAGGTGCTTTTGTTTGCCAACATTAACCAATTTTTAGTGATTTTCAACTCCTCCAATTTGCCTCCCATGCTTTGATCTACCGTTGTCAGTGATTGATGAATCCTGTGATCAGGCTGAGATATTTAATGGAAAGCCTGAGGAATTTTGGAAAGGATGACTGGTCTTGCAAATCATTAAAGCTGATTTAGAGGGCTCAAAGTTGTAGGCGCCCCTGGCTGATAAGGGCACTTTTGTTCTTCTGAGATACAATTTTCACTTTGTAGCTCTTGACGAAATGCTCCAGTTTGGTCTCCATTGCTGATGTGTTGATTGCTTCGATGAACCTATTGACGGACTTGTCACGAAGCTTGATCGTAACTGAGAAGGACTTCTTGGGAGTTGTGAAACTTGAAAGCTGCATCTGATGCTTCAAAAAGTTGGGCGCCTTTTGCTAGCAGGGTACTTTTTGCTCTATACTTAGCCAATTTTCATGGTTTTCAACTTTTCTTTCATTTTTTGGTGTTCGTTCGATCTTCACTTGTCGGTGTTTGACAGGTCTTCTGAGCTGGCAGATAGATTCACTATGGAGTTGGACTGAAACCGAGATGAATCACTTGGAGGTGGCTAACCCTAAAAATGACTTTAGAGTGCTTTAATTTCTCAGCACCTTTGGTCTGCAGGGGTGGTTTTCTTCTCTGGACTTCATCAATTTTGCATTTCTTTACTTTCAGCATTTCCCATTTGATCTTCATTTCCGAGAGTTTGAAAGATCCCGTGAACTAGATGTTGGATTGATTGCGAAGCTTGAAGAATTCTAAAGAGGACCCCCAAAATTGCAAGTCCTAGATACTGCATTTGAGTCTTTGAATTCATGGGTGCCCCTGGCCTATAGGGGCGCTTTTGGCTCTAGTTGGTAGTCATTTTCAATGATTTTCACCTCCTCGTGCTTTGCGTTCACCGTCTTGTCGACTGCGTTAATTATCGCTACTGCTGACGCAAACGTGTTGACTGCATTGCGTGTGTGACAAACAAAAACTGAAAAATATTCTAAAGGCATTGAAGCTTAGACACCCTCTTTGAGGTAAGACGTCCATCTCCAGACTTGGTTTATGTTTTACAATTTTCAACTTTTCAAAATCCCCTCCGCTATTCACCATTTTTTGAACATCTTTTGCCATAGATTCTTTTGAGCATCGTTTGAAGCTTAGATTCTGACACCTGGTACTAGCCATCCTCCATTGATGACCTCAGAGGTCCTAACTTTTCTCCTGAAAAAGTGAAATAGACCCTCCAGAGCAAAATTGACTTTTTGGTGATTCTGAATAGATTGGTGTGATCGTGATGAAAAATTAACCAACCAAAATCATTTTGAGCCATTTCTAGAAAGATCCTATTTTTAGGGTTTTTTTTTAAATAGGGGCCTCTAACCCTAATTTCAAAATTTTCAAAATTTGGTGAGCATCCTCTAGACAATAAACCCAGAAAGACCCCATGATCCATTTGCTGTTCAAAGATTTCTAAGAATAGCAAATTGCCATTTTTAGAGACTTCGACCTTTGTTGACTTGTACCCAAAATAAATTTTTGCTTCAATGAGACATTTTTCTTAAAATGATCTAAATCATGTAAAATTGTTGTCAAAAGTATGTTTTAGGTCAAACCAAACATAGGATTTTTGTGGGTTTGTGTCGAGGAAGATGCTTGCAAATTTTTGAAAATTTGAAAATTAGGGTTTCAAAGCCTTGTTTTTAGGAAAACCCCTGAAAATAGGACCTTCCCAAAAATGATTGAAAATGATTTTGATAGGATTAATCGACTTCACGAGCACACTGGTCAAGTCAAAATCACCAAAAAGTTTGTTTTACTCTGGTGGCTCTATTTTCATTTTTCAGGAAGAAAGCTAGGACCTTTGCAGCCATTAATGGCAGAATGGCCAGTACCAAGTAGTAAAATCTAAGCCTCAAAAGTTTCAACGAAGAATCCATGGCGAAAAATGTTCAAAAAGATGCTTCGTGATGGAGGGGGTTTTCAAAAGTTGAGAAATGTTGAAAATTTTCTAAGTCTGGAAGATGGACACCTTCCTACATGCTAGATGCTACGCGGTCAATGCCTTGGTGAATTTTCGAAAGCACTCGTACACACAGCATGGTGAAAGCAATTGCAATGGTGAACACGTCTGCGTCGTCAAAAATGGTGATCAAGTTAGTCGAGCTACAACGGTAAACGCAAAGCGCGAAGAGATGGAGATCTTAAAGGAAATGATGAAGCTGCAGTCAAAAGAGCCCCTACTGACCATGGGTGCCCATGAGTTCAAGAGGTCAAAGGCAGTCATCAAGTCTTGCCAAAACAATCATCTCCTTTGTAATTCTGTTGGCTTTCCAACGCATCATCAAGCAGGTTCACTTGATTCATCAATCATCAGCAACGGAGGCGAAGACAAGACGCTGAAAGCAAATAGCATCAAAGATAGCAGTCAAAACATATAAAAGATCCCCTGTTGACTAGGGGCGCCCAAGAAAGAGACTATCTAGATGTCAGTTTTTGAGCAAGCTTACCTCCAGATGATTTCCCAGGATTCAGCTCAGCTTCGCGATGGATCCAACAGCTAACTCACGAGACATATCAAAGGACAATAGTTGTTGATCACCCGAGCACGTAAAATAGAGGGTAAATCAATGAACATCAAAGAAAAAGAGCCCCTACTGACTAGGGGCGCCCATCATCTTAGGCAATCAAATGAAGTTTTCAGCAACTACTTTCTTCAAGGCATCTGCTTAGTATCCTTTCAGTTCTGCGACCAATCCAGTTGCAAGCTCACAAGACCTGTCAAGCATTCAAAAACGAAGATCAAGCAGAAAGCACTGGATGCAAAGGTGAGATGAAAGACATGAAAAATTGACTAAGAGTTAAGGAAATTGCACCTTCCTAGAAATAGGCGCCCAACTTTTTGGTCAGTCAGATGTTGTCTTCAAGCTCCGTGACCTCCAGGAAGTCCTCATCTGTCTTAATCAATCTCGACAATGACACTATCAACAAGTTCAACAGATAAATCAAACATCTGACAACGAAGATCAAATTGGGGCTATTCTTGAAAGATTGCAAAGTCAAATTAATAGCAGAAAAGGTCAAAGGCGCCTTTGCAGGCTAGGGGCGCCCAAACTTTTGGGCTCTCTAAACCGACTTTCATGACCTGCAAGGCAAGTCAATCTTTTCGGTACTGAACTGGTTACCCATTCCACATATCGGCACATCGTCGGAATCATTAGTCATGAGAGATCTCAGATCAAGGCACTGAAGGTCAAAAAGGAAGAAATGAAAAGCAACCAAGAAAATGACGAAGTCTGATGAAAAATGCACCCTTCTGGGAAAAGGCGCTCAAGATTTTGAGGCATCAAATTTAGGTTTTTAGCTTTTTAGCTCCCAAGCACACTTCATCAGAGTTGATTCAACTCAGCAATGGATCTGTCAGCAACACTTCAGGATCAACTGAGCAACTAGGATCAGGGGTCAAATAGAGGCACTTCATCATAGAAAAAGGATAAAAAATGTACAAATCCTCAACTTGGACGCCTAAAGTCAAAGTAAGCTTAGTTGACTGAAGTTGAGATATTTTGAAGGCCTCTTCATGTCTAAAACATCCCAAAATAGGTGGAGATGATTTTGTTGATTGGCAATCACAGAGTTGATTCCCCCAATCATGATTTGGACACCCTAATTGATGCTTGCAACTCCAAATCAATACATATCAAGCCTAGGTGTCCATTATTCATTATTTCTTGTAGGTTGAAGAGCTCAAACACCAATATTTTCTCTCCAGCATCATTTAAAGGATCTGGCGGAAGCCATTGACAGCGTTCTTCATGTTTTCAAGAATAAGTTGCACAGAGGGATAGTATATCAGAGTTTGCATCTCCAAGCATGATTTTGTTGAAGGATTAGAGAGGCAGTTTATAACTTCCAAACTTTTTTCCCTCTTTTTCTTCTATTCTTGTCTTAGATCTTCTTGCATGTCCAAGTAAACGAAGGTTTTTCATAGATCTGGTTTTCTGGGTATGATCAACATAGCATATTCAGCAAAACCCGCGTGCCAGATTTTACCAAGAAAAGTTGCCCTACTACCCTATATTTTAGGGGTTCTAGAAAAAAGTCACAATTTCAAAAATCAGACAAACTGGGTTTGTTCAGCTTTGAAGCGCCAACAATACCCATGTGTTAGATTTTTTTGGGAAAAATAAGCCTCTGCTGCCTTTGAAACCTTTGCCCTGAAGGGCTCTTGCATGCACGAGGAAAAGTGATTTTTTGGGATTTTTGACATTTTGGGTCCATTTAGAAAATTATTCTAAGTAAAACCCACGTCTCACATTTTTCCATAAAAATTACCCCTCGGTAGGCTATTTTTAGCAGTTGTAGAAAAAGTTGTCTGAACATATCTGTGTTTACAATCAACAGTCGAGTTTTTCAGAATACAATACTCTCAAGTTGAAATCAAGACCAAAATGGTCCTACTTCACGACTTTCAAAAAACACTTGACACGAACATGCATCAAGTGAAGCACATAGTCAAGTTGGATGCCTTGGAAGGCGTAAATGACATCATTGTTCAATGGATAGCGAAAATGTGGAAGGTAGTCATTCCGAACACAGAGCCGCCACTGGTTACTACCACACTACCTTCACACTTCATATCAACAAGTCTGGATGATGCAGCTGCAAAAGAGTATCGAGTACCAACAACATATTCTGAGTGGCGAAAAGATGCTGCAGAGACACATCATCATCCTACGAAGCATCAATTGTCTAGAGGCAGAAGAAGTCAACTACTGGCTAGAGGAGTTGTTGACTAGAGGTGATGAGGTGTAAAACACCCACTTAGGACGTCCTACCCTCCAAAATAGCATTTATGGCAACAAGAGTTAACTTGATGCCTCATTCCAAGTTAACTCATTGTCCCACTGATCATGCATGTCAGATCCCACTAATTATGGATGTCTATTCTAGATCTCCACTAATTGTGGATCTCTATTTTTGGAGGCACTTTTGTAGTTGGAGTTCTCTTTTAGTTTAGTTTTAGTTAACTGAAGTAGATTTCCAGTTAACTGCTAGGTTACCTATTTTTAGACATAGGAATAAATCTTGCAGATTGGAAAGAACTGATTGTTAACTCAAGGAGATTTTAGGGTTTCCTACTCCTTTGAGCTTCTATAAATAAGAGCCTTTGCTCATTATTTTGTAACCTTTATTTACTACACAAAATTGCTGTGCCATTGTGTCAACAAGCTTGCAAGTCTATATTTGTTCACTCTTGGATGAGTGTTGTTTGGTTTGATAAGCAATTGTGTATGATTTCGTACCTTGGCTGTCCCAAACCTTTGTAATTCATTGAGAAAGTTTGAAGAAAGAAATCAAAAGGCACATGCAATTTGATCTAAAGTTTCAAGTTCTATCAACGTCTTGTTCTTACAATTTATTGTTTCAATCTCCCCCTTGGACAGGTGCCGTCACCTCCTTGGGTATTTTGATGTTAGTGATTGTCGTTTGATGTTGTGTAATGATCTATATTTCAGTCTACACTTTGGACAGGTGTCGTCACCTCCTCGGGAATCCTATTATTTAGCTCATCGTGCTTTGTTGTTTCTAGTGATCTAAGTCTTAGCCTACATCTCAGACAGGTGTCGTCACCTCCTTGGAAATCCTAAGATTCAGCTCACCGTAAGAGTGATTGCTTGCATAAAGCCTTATTCTAGCATAAATTTGAGAGTTTAGAGCCTCAGACGCATTCTGAGAGACGGTCGGCCCAAGTGATCCAACCATCCATGCCCGCTCCTATGCCCTCATGCTCTGTTTATTTTGAGGAGATGGGATAGATTAAAAGTTAGCCTAGTTGTAGTTAAGATTTGCAGAAACCAGAGAAAACCTTAGCTGCAACGCATTGTGTTTATGCACCCTTGTGTCCTACCCGCTGAGTAAAAAAGATGGGAACATTTAGTCTGTTTTATTTTTACGCAAACATCAGCAAACAAGAGGGAGCTTCCCCTCCATAATTTGAAGAGCAGTCATTATGCATTGTGCATAGCTGTCTGTTTCCAATAAGCACTCCAGAGGTGCTAATTGAAATGCCAACACAATTTTAAACTTTGATTACTTATTAGTCAAACTTGGTCCAATCTTGATTGAGTCAAATTTTGGTACTTTAGAACAAAATAATTGATTGTCAATTTTGGTTGTAAATAATCAAATTTAAATCTAGTTATCTCAACTTGTCAAAATATTTTTTGCGTCGTAGAAGTTAATGGTTGCTATTCCATATTTGAATGTCCTACAATTGTCAACTAGATGTCATTTACAGGACGCCTAGAGTTGTGCTAGATGTTTTATTCTTGTGAAAAGTTGTATCTCAATTGTAAGTTTGCATATAATATACATTGATGCTTTCCATCTTGGTGCCTTGGTGATAACAAATACATGTGGAACTTTCTTGTATGTTTGCAAGATGCTCACTTATGCCTCATTCCCACAATTCTGCATGAATACACTATATTGGAGTGGTGAGCTCAACTTGCAATGTTGCAATAGCTGTGAATTGTCTTTTACCTCTAGACTTTAGGCTCCATGACTTTTGTGCTCACTAGACTAGTGGACCTCTCAGACATATTTGCATTACTTGTTGATTGCTACCTTATTTCTCGTAACCATATACCCAAATACAAAAGAAAATACTCAAGGCTCATTATATTATATAGGGCCACAATATTATAGCACATGGAAACACAAAATAGCAAATTTCATTGACACCTCCACTCCTCGCAGCCTTATCACTTCAGAGATTTGAGACTAGTATGGTATCGTGTAAAAAATTTCCAATTGCATTCAAACCCCCCATTTCTGCCTGCTTTATAAAGAGACACATAAAAGTCAAATGCTTTTGTTAATTATGATGGGAATGTGTAATCCTGATGCAATCACACAATAATTGCATAGGGGAACTTGATCTCCACCATCTTACGAAATCAACGTGTATAATGCAAAGGTATGCAATTCAAATGGCGCTTTATGGGCTCACTATTTGCATAGGCAAGGAACAAGATGGTAAATATCTCCATTCTAAATAAGGCTCTTTAATGCCCTCTATAAGTATGTGAAGGTGGTCAAGATATAAGAGAAAGTGTGCAGACTTATACTACATGTGCACACATTTTTAAAGCTTGCAAATATATTCGTGTGCCAGCCCTTTATAAGTCTGTGTAGTAGGTGGTAAAAACAAAAGAATGTGTGTGATATTACTTGGGATGTGCACATATTTTGAAAAACATACAAAATCCTCCCCTGCTCCTGCCGCTAATATCCCTGCCAATGCTGCAAATTGCAAATTGAACTCCCATTCCTACATATAACAAGACAAAGCATGATGAAAATGTGCACTCTTTGAGCAAATGTGCAGATATGCAAGTTGCTTTTCCGCATCCCGCAAGGCATGGACACCCCTCAAAGGTCATGGAAAATGTTTATTATCAGGCACTGTAGCTGCAAAAGTCACCATGGTAGACATGAATGCAGATTTGCTGAATCTAAATTAACATATATATAAATTGTAGATATTTGACATGAACGATCTTTTTTGCTAGTATTTGTATTTTTCATATCTAGAAGCAAAATATCGAGAACTATGACTTTTCTAAAATATTTTTGTTGAGTAATAAACATTTCTTAGCTTTGCAGGTTGATGATGGTGGAATTTGTAGGGCTTCATTTTGGTTCAGTTGGGCTCTTTTGTATGGGGTTTCTTTTCCTTCCAGTGGCAAGGGGGTCAATCTTTCTACGCCTTATAGATATTCCCTTTGAACATGCAGCAAAATACCATGTGTGGTTGGGTCATGTTATGATGGCACTCTTCACAGCTCATGGCCTTTGTTATCTCCTTGCATGGGGTCTAGAAGGTCGCCTACTACATGAGGTGGGTTGTGTCTCAATATATACTACTCAGTTTTCCCTCTGTTTTTGTATATGTTTGTTCTCAACTTCTAATTGTTGATTGTTGAGTATGTTTAGTAAGTTTTGTATCTAAAAGCTGTTTTTTGCATAGTAAATTAAGCTAAACCTTTTGAATACAACTACATGGATTGAAAATATTTAAAGGCTTGGATACTTTAATATTATGACTTCTAATATTGGTCAGTTTCCAGTTTTTCTTTGATAAAATTTGTGTTATTTTATATGTATCCAATTTCCAAATTTTCTGCTACTTTATCTGTCTCTGAATAGGCATGACATACACTTCAGTAAGTTAAAAATAATAGCTACTAAGTAAGAAAGAATGAAGTTTTATTAATGTCCATGTGTGGCTAAAGAATCCTAGAAGCTGAAAAACTAATTAATGCTAGAGCTAAACCGATAATTCAATAAAAGCACAACATGTGGGGGTAAGCTCAACACCCAAGCCACAGAATACAAGTACAAATATAAATAACCAATCATAGGGAATAATCCCCAAGGGAGTAAAAGGAAAAAATAATCTGCCGAAAACCAAAGATTGAGAAACAAAGAAAATTCATGGGCGATCTATTCTTAAAAGTTAAAAAGATTTCTTTTTGAACATTTTGAAGGTTAAATATAATGGAAACTAGTATTTTACCCTTGCATATGGGGAACAATGAAGGAAAGTGAGGCTTTATATGGAAATAACTTAAATTGATGGTCATACTTATTATGTTACAATTAAGACTCAGACATAGCATGGGAAGTGGTGAATGCTGGGTATGGTACAGTTTTTAGTCAGCTTGTTTGGACAAGACAAGATGTGATTTTACTTTCTCACTGGTAACTGAGATGCATCTGGTCCTAATAAAAGGGATACTCATTGACGTGGAAACAGGAATTCCTTTTCACCTAGTGGTATAACCTATGAAAATACAAAGTTTAAGGATTCTTGGACTTCTAGGACAATTTTATGCATTGAGGCAACTTCAAACATTTGAATTTTTAATGCACAATACTGAAACTCTGAAGTGTACCTTAGATTTAGTTAATCAAACCTATGCTTTGTTCAGAGCCTTCAGACATTCTCATGCATATTTTGGGATCTGGAAATTTTGTATTTTCCCAAATGTTCTGAATCATTTCATGCCAGATTTGGTCAGCTTCTACATATTTTGGTCATTTTAGTTTTTTATCATGTGATAGTTTGTCAAATATTGACATTTTGATTTTAAAATTTGATAGAAGCTTATTGTTGTACTTGATTAAATTATCCTAGTTCTGTATTTAGTTGTGGATTGGTGCTACACTTTTCATAAAATGAATGGGAGCCATCTTTTTGACAATTTTACATAGGCTAGGAATTCAGTGTTATGTGGGAAAAAAATGCTTGATTATCTTTCTTATCTTTCTTTTAAGAGAGAGTGGATGAACAAAGGTAACCATTCATCAAACATGCCTCAGTCTTTATCAGCTTCTGCAGATGGTCAAATGACAGTCTTCCATTAATTTTGCTTCCATTTAGTTTGCTCTTCTTGGTTACTTGTGTATGGTTATAGCTATGCAGATTCAAACGTCCATATTTTACTGAAATAAATAAAAACAGAAGTGAAATAAATAAAATCAGAAGTTACAATTTGATTTCATTTTATTGTTCTATAATTGATTGTCATGCAGCATTTCAGATACATTACCTTTGGCTTTATCCTATTGTGCTGCTATTATGCTGATAAATGAGTCAGATATGGTTGACCGTTGTACAATAAATGAAACTGCTAAAGGTAAACTTGCGATTAGAGATGCCATAGAAAACCCAAATTAGACTCAGGTTGAAGTCCTTATCATAATCCATTCAAGCTGTCGTTAGAAATATACTGTTCAGTTAAAAATGAAAATTGTAATTTTTTAGCATAACCTTGAGTATTTTGAAATTTTTCTCCTCTTACTGGCATGGCTATTATGGTAGCATGTTTTACAATTTTACAGCTGACTGGGATGATCTGTATTACATCAGCACTACAAAATGAATATTGGTTAATCAACCCCATTAAATGCACCGTTGGAAGACCATCTTCTTGAATATCAAAGAACCAAGGGAAGAGAAGGGGAATTTCAAGACCTCCTTTACTGCTGCCATCAGAAGGTGGACAGTGACATAAGAAACAAAGATGAATTGACCATTTGACTACTGTTTGACCAGAATTTACTGCTGTTTGATTGGGATGTGATGTTTCTGTTAGGAAAATAACATAGTTACCAGGAGACTGGTAGCCATTTTTTCTAAAGTAGGAGAAGGGTTTTTGGAGATGTCAAATATATATATATATATATATATATATATATATATATATTATTTGCTAAAATAAAAAATATTAAAATATAAAAAGGAAAAATTAAAAACACTAAAGTAAAAGAATGACTAGATCTATATATATATTATTTGCTAAAATAAAAATATTAAAATATAAAAAGGAAAAATTAAAAACACTGAAGTAAAAGAATGACTAGAATATAAATTTTACATAATTCAAAATAAAGATATAAAACTTAATTTAAAAATTAAATAAATTGGGAGTATTAAATTTTAATTTTTAAATGTTAAAAACTTAAATTAAAATAATAAAATTGAAAATAGAAAAAAATAGAACTATAATCTGCAATGTCCCCTTCTTAGTTAGTCATAGTCGCAGAAAGGTTAGCCTATCATCTTGACCCTCGTAGGCTAACAGTTATGGATAGAGGGTCCTCAGAGGCAGTAACTTGGTCGATTGGTGACATTACTTCTCTTTAGTATTTAGTTTGGATCAGGATTGGGCCTTTGCAGAGGTTACAGGGCTCAATTTTGCAAACTTACTATTTATAGTAAGTCATCTATCCACAGTTACTATATATAGCAGGGCACCTGGTCGCATGGTGTTTGGTAGTGTTGACTCCCATTTCAGATGGCATGGCGAAATAATAAGTATTTGAGGAGATATTAATATTTTAATGCCTTCAATGATATTTAATATTAAAAAGGGCATATTATAAAGTTATAACTCAACGTTATTAAAAGGGGGCCATTTTAAGTCAATGAGTAATTAAGGCTTCATTAAAAGGTACACCATCATGAGAATATAATATAAGGTCGACACAAAGGCAAATTAAATTATATTTTGAATCATTAAATGGCTTCTTGAAAATTGTGCCAATGAAGAGAAGTATGTAAAGGCTCCTTAAGCAAATCGAACTCATTATGAGATGATTATTCGACTTTGTCTTTTTATGAGAGCTTTGGGATTTGTGAGAGACCAAGGGTTTCTACAGATTTTCAATCATTTTCAGACTTTGGAGAACATGCAACTCTTCATTGTGTTGTATCCAAAATAAATTTTTGGCATTCTGCTTAAATTGAGCTAAATCATGTAAAAATGCCGTCAAAAGTTTGTTTTAGGTCAAACCAAACATAAGGCTTTTGTGGGTTTCTGTCAAGGAACATATGTGTAAAATTCTGAAAAACTGAAAATTAGGGTTTCAAACCCCTATTTTTAGGGAAACCCCTAAAAATAGGACCTTCCCAGAAATGATTGAAAATGATTTTGATAGGATTAATCGACTTCATGATCACATTGGTCAAGTTAGAATCATCAAAAAGCATGTTTTACTCTGGTGGGTCTATTTTTATTTTTCAGGAACAAAGTTAGGAGCTCCGCAGCCATTAATGGCAGATTGGCCAGTACCAGGTGCTGAAAGCTAAGCTTCAAAAGCTTCAACGAAGAAGCCATGGCGAAAAAGGATAAAAAAGATGTTTGATGGAGGAGATTTTTGAAACTGAAAAATGTCAAAATTTGGCAAACTCTGGAAAACCACATCTTGCCACCAAGGAGGAAATGCAGTCAAAGGTGAAAAAGGCGCCCCTACTGAAGAAAGGCGCCCTTGAATGAGATGATGCAGATGTCAGTTCCTGATAAAACTTTTCTTCGTAAGATCTCCCCAGCTTCAACCTAGCTTGGCAATGAACTTGTTAGTCATCTTGCGAGACAAATCAAACGTCAATGATTGATCGTCAGAGCATACAAAATAGAAGATGGATCAGTAAGCTTCAAGGAAAAAGCGCCCCTGCTGGCTGGGGGCGCCCTTCTTTTTGAGATACTTGATGGACTTATCAACAACTGCTTTATACAAGGCATTTGTTCAGCTACCTCCCAGCTTCGTGATCAATCCGACATCATGTTCGCAAGACCTGTCAAACAGGCAGAGGTTGAGATCAAGCAGAAAATGCCAAAGGTGAAGACTAAATGAAGAACATGAAGAAATGAACAAGTACCTAGGGAAAAGCGCCCCTACTGAAGAAAGGCGCCCAGTCTTAGGGGCATGCATATGTAGTCTTTTTGCTAGGAGATCTCCAAGATGATCTTCTCCACTTTGATCGATCTCGACAACAAAACCGTCAACGAAGATATCAGACAACTCAGTCATCTGATGACAGAGATCAAACTAAGGCAGTTCACAGCATGAATATAATCAGTCAACAAGTCAAAACCGCCCCTGTTGGCCAGGGGCACCCTTGGATTTGAAGAACCTAAATAGACCTTCAGGAGCTGAGAAACCAGTCATCCTTTCCAGGACTGAGTTGGTTACCCAACGCAGAGCCAAGCAAAGCCATCCGACTTGTCAGTCAATGGTGATGTCAGATCAAAGCACGAAGGGTCTAAATGGTGAAGATGAAGAACATTAATGAAAATTGACTAAGTCAAGGCTAAAAGCGCCCCTATTGAAGAAAGGCACCCTTGAATTTGGAGCCTCAAACTCAGGTTTCTTAATTGAAGGCTCCCAAGCATACCTCTTTAGGATGGTTCCATCTCAACAACAGATCCATCAGCAGTTGCTAAAGATCAACTGAACGACCGAGAGCAAGGATCCAATAGAGGCACTTTAGCCTAGAAAATGACGAAAAAAGTGTTCAACACTCAAGGAGGACACCTAAAAGGCCAAAGGTGAATTTGTTGACTGGAGTTATGATATTTTGGAGGGAAAAGTGGCCAAATCATCCCACAATCAATGGAAACCAACTTTTAGAACTCCAAATTAGGCTAAATCAGGCTTAAGACATGAGTTGGCGCCCAAACTTGAAGGATTCAGACTTGAATCATTATATATCACTCTAGGCGTCCCCTTTTCATTATTTATTTTGCAAGTTGAAGATCAAAACAACAATTTGCTCTCAAGGACGTCTTTTCAAGATCTGACAAGGGTTTTGGACCGTTCTTCAATATTTTTTGAAGATCAGTGGCACAAAGGGATTTCTTCTCAGAGGTTGCATCCAGAGATAGATTTTTACAAGGAGGCAGCTAATAACTTCCAATCTACCTATTGTCTACTTCCTCTCTTGTGTCTTAAAATTCTTGCATGTCATAGAAAACAACAGGGTGCCACAGATCTGACCAACTGGGTATGATCAGCATAATTTTCTAGTAAAACCCATCTTTGAAATTTACTAGAAATAACAAACTTGCTGCCCCTATTTTTAGGGATTTTTCTGGAAAAGTCTTAGAATAAAAAATCTAAGGAACTGGGTTTGTTCAGCATTGAAGCACGAACAAAACCCATATGCTAGGTTTTTTCCGAAAAAATACTTCTCAGCAGGCGCTATTTTTAGGGGTTTTTGGAAATTATCAGAACAGGGTCGTGTGCACAGTTGATCTTTAAGTTTTTTAGGATGCAGTACTCCCAGGTATAATACAAGACCAAAACGGCCTTGTACCATGATTTCCTAAAAACGATTGACATAGACTTACATCAGAAGAACCCAGTGGTCGATTCAGAAGATTTGGAGGGCATGAATCAAATCACATTGCAAAACATAGAAGAATTCGGATTGCTTCAAGCTGTGTCCATCCCCATCACATTATAGAGTGTGGAGCTTGTAATTGCTTGCATTAAGCATTACAATCCTACCACAAGAGAAATCCAATCAATGGATGGGAGGTGATTTGCAGCTTGAAACCAAAGGACATTGAAAAATGTTTTGCTATTCCACCATGCCCGACCAATGTGGTCATATCGGTGACAGAATGCGAAAGAGCATTCGAAGTGGCAAAGGATAAATGTCAAGGAATAATGGCGGAAAGATGGCTAAAAGTGAAAAAGACCAACTTGCCCAAATTGGTTGGACGAGGAGAATTCCGAGATGAGTATGCAGTGTTGATCACTCTACTCAACAAGATCACTGGACAGGAAGAGGCAATCAGTTTCAGTCGTGGATGTACTACATCATTGCCAAGATTATCAACAAAAGAGAACATTATGACTGGGCCACCTTGATCAGTGACACGTGTTCCTACCTTGTATACCTGATTGCCTTCCAAGGCGAGTTCAGGACACTGAACACTGTGGGAACCTTAGGTGTGCAGAAGGTCCATGAATACTTTATGTGTCTTGAGTTTACTCAAGCGGAACGACACTTCAAGTGGATAAGTGACCTCTTCATTATGTACACCGTACGAGACCTTGACCATGAGATGCACGTGCGTATATCATCAACAACCAAGGAGGCAATGGTGGACTGAGCGGATTGGTTTATCCAATTCCCCACCTTCACCTACATACGCGTGTATGGTTACAATTGTCACCCCGCCATGATGCCACGCTACCCTTCAGATAAGGTAGTGTTCATGGAGTTCCTAAGGCAGTTGGCCGAAGTTCACTCACCTACGCTTGTAGAAGAAGCCAGCTGCGAACTTTCCCATCTAGATGGGACTCTATAGATGTAAAACAAAGGTTGATGCCAAATTGATGAACCAAGAAACGGTGAGACTCAATCTCAAATATCTCATTGAGAGGAGGTCATATGATCCAAGAGGCCTTTATGTAGTGCATCTTGAGCAACACTCATCACACGAATCTTCTATGGAAGATTACTAGGTCAATTGTGATGATGAGTTTGAGGTATGAAGAAGGAACTATAGTCAGCTTAGACTCTCACAAATTGATGACTTTATGTTAGAAGACATTGAGGGCCTATCTGATGATGAAGGGGAAGTCATTCTCCCCTTGTTCTTCGTGGATCAAGTGGACTTACAACCACTTGGAAGAGTGGATTGGTATGCAAAAGAAGACACATCTATAGAGGAGCGAACGAGTAGAGTTGTCAGAAACAGTCAACTCTACCTAGACAGCAAGAGGACAAGGAAGGTAGTACTTCCCCGAACAAAGCCGCCACCAGTTCAATCTACACTACCTTCCACTTCAAGGAAGAAACCCATACAGAAGTAGTGGAGCAATCCTCCCAAAGGGATGCAAATTTCAGGGCATACGAGGGGAAGAACACAGGGGTTACATGTGGAGACAGCCACACACACACCCGAGATAGTCATGGGAACCGCTGCAGCCGAGCTAGTGATTGAGATAATCACAGCAGAGATAGAGCCCATAGCAGAAGCAACAGCAGCGGATACGGTGCTTGTGATAAAGACAGAGCAACCTACTTCACCACCATCACAACAGTCACAAGTCCCCATCGACTTGGACTCTCCACCAAGAGACATCACTACAGCACAGTCTCATTCATTGGGCATTCAGGGGCCCAACATTCCTCCTTCTAGCGAGGCTAGTTGGTATTCTATCTAGCTTGAGGGTTTCCTAGGAAGGAAGAGGGAAAGGCCATCCTACCAGCTTGACTTCACAGAGTTCGATCATGTCCCACAAGATTGTTAGTTTTAGATTAGAATTGTAAGCAATAAACAATGCAACACATAAGAAAAATGAACACAACAGATACCCTGGGAAAGCCCTCCTACTCGAGGGAGAAAAACCTAGCAAAATATATCTCCAATATATTGAATGAATAAGAGCAATAATAGCAAAACTCTGCTTACAGATTAGGCCCTACACAAGGCCGGGTTTAATCCAAATAAAGGAGACACTTCTCCTGATGTAAAGTATAAGTCTGCTGCTAATAGATAGCAATATGCTTCTTGAAGAGAAGATGAACTGTAGATAAGGTGCAAACTTCTGCTGTTGAAAGTGACGCAAATAAAATGAATGAACTTCTTATAAAACTGATCTGCTGCTGAAAGTGATGACCTGCTGCTTAGAGATGCGAATTTAAGAGAGAATGATTTTATGATTGCATGAATGATCATCACCTTATACATGTACCAAACTAGGCAACTCTTCATCTAGGTCGGCCTCTTTGGTAAACAAAAATATAAAATATAATTTGTGATAAGGCCGACTTGCCTTAATAATCATTTATTATTTTAATTTAGAGAGAAAAATATCTCTTGATACTATAAATATCAACAAAGACATGCCGGCAAAGAAATTGAAGAAGCAAGTACATGTAGGAAGGAATGCAGAGAATGAGTTCATCATAGAGACTACTGCCCCACCTGAGGATAGAAACATACATGAGGTAGAGGTTGAGGACTTCACATTGTCCAAGCTCAACCTTGGGAAAACCACACGTCAGGTGGAGGCAGACCTTCTCGGAATTGCCTCAGTGAGCATCCAAGAGAGGATGGCTAAGGATGGAAGACACAAATCAGCTTTAAAGGCTGAAAATCAGCAATTGAGGATGTTCATTTCTAGCCTAATGCACGGCACCCCGAACGTCTCAACTTTGCCACAGGAATTGCTAGATCTCCCCGCGGAGCGAAACCATCATCAGTTGATTACATATGGAAAACACTTGAGAGATCAAGTGGAGGAATTTGTTGTCAGAGGATGGTGTATACTGGTAGAACTATACCAGTTGAGGGATAGAGCACATGGACTCTACACAGAGATTCAGCAATCGGAGCAAAAGACAGCAGAGAAGAGGCCAGGCGATGAAATCACAATTGTAGACTTGCAATTGGCATATCAATTAGTCTCCATTGAAGAGAACAAGCAACATCTTTTTGCTTGGAAAGAACAACTAGCATACAAGGTGAAAGCCTATGATGCCAATTCTGTAGAACTAATTGACTATCGACGGGTTGTCGCAGGTATTCTCAACTTCGCAAGAACGTTGGTAATATCCTTCCCTCACATAGAATATCGACACGAGGGAGGAGAGTACATTGAGCTAGGTACAGTGCAGAATCAATTTCGGGATGTCATTCGCAACACATTCCTCGATGATCCCAATCGTTGCAATTTGGCCAAAGTTGCAGCCATGTCTACCACGTTAGATGACGTAGCTGCCAAGTGCATAGACTATCAGTAGCAGCTCATGACAGGCGAAGTAATGCTAAAACACCACGTCATCATCTTGTAGAGCATTAATTGCCCAGAGGCTAAGGAAGTCAACGACTGGATAGAAGCACTGTTGACCGGTGGTGATGAGGTGTAAAGCACCCCAAGAAGGACGTCCTACCCTCCAGAAAGACATTAAATGTGACTGGAGTTAACTTGATGCCCCTTTCCAAGTTAACTCCATGTCCCACAGATCATGCATTATCACATCCCACTAATTAAGGATGTCTAATTTGACTTCCATAATTTGTGGATCTCAGATCTCCACTAAATGTGGATGTCTATTTTGGGGGGACATTTTGTAATAAAGTTCACCTTTAGTTTAGTTTCAGTCGTTGAAGTAGTTTTCCAGTTGACTGTTTGTTTAGTTTCAGTTAACTGAAGTAGATTTCCAGTTAACTGCTTGCTCACCTACTTTTAGACATAAGAATAAGTCTTGCTAATTGGCAAGAACTGATTGTTAACTCAAGGAGATTTTAGGGTTGCCTACTCCTTTGAGTTCTATAAATAAGAGCCTTGGGCTCATTATTTGTTAACCTTTATTTACTATGCAAAAATGCTGCGCCATTGTTGCCAACAAGTTCGAAAGTGATTATTTGTTCACTCTTGGATGAGAGTTAATTTGTTTGATGAGCAGTTGTGCATGATTTCGTGCCTTTTCATGTCCCAATTCTTTGTAACTCATTGAGGAAATTGAAAAAGAAAATCAGAAAGCGCATGCATTTTGATCCAAATATTTGAGTTCTTTCAACGTTTTGCGTTTATAACTTGTTGTTTCAATCTCCTCCTTGGACAGGGGTTCCTCCTCAGATATTTTGTCATTGACAGTTATCGTTTGATGTTGTTCAATGAATTGTCTTTCAACCTACACTTTGGACAGGTGTCGTCACCTCCTCGGGAATCCTGTTAGCCAAGGCATCGTATCTTGTTGTTTCTAGTAAGCTGTTTCCTAGCCTATACCTTGGACAGGGGTTCCTCCTCCTTGGCAAGTCTAAGATCTAACTTATCGTAAAGAGTGTTTGCTTGCACAAAGCCTTATTTCCAGCATAGATTTGAGAGTTCAGAACCTCAGACTCATTCTGGCGAGACGGTCGGACCAAGTAATACAACCATCCATTCCCGCTCCTATGCCCTCATGCTCTGTTTATCTTGGGGAGATAGGATAGATTAAAAGCCAGTTTAGTCATAGTTAAGATCTATAGAAAC
>VDFB02143378.1:0-24335 GCA_007258455.2 Sequoia sempervirens | reverse complement strand
GGGTTAGTGAATAGGGGTTTGCCTTGGTTAAACCCCGGTTTGGTAATTAAACCCTTGAAAATGAAGTGAATTGAAAAAAGAATGATGAATGAACAACATGCAATGCTACAACTCACCAAACCCTTGAAGTAGAAATTTGAACACATGCAAGTAGAAGCTCTAATGGATGTAGACTTTGAAATACCTAGAATGCTTAAGTGAATGATTAACAATTGCTTGAATGATTGAGTGAATGAATGGGGGTGAAATGAGAGGAAAAAACCTATATTTATACATGATTATACAAAATTTCTTGAAAATACCACATCAAAGACTGACCTCAAGGTTTAGAAAATAATATCGGGCGCCATAATTTTGAAATAATTTTGATTTTTGAGCCAAGTGGGACTAAGTCACCCTATTGGCGACTTTAGGCAATTTAAGTGGGTGTCAGGAATTAAAGTGCATTAAATAATGTTTAACGGGATTATTCTCAAAAACACACTTAAGTAGGGCCTGTAAGTGTATAAAAGGGTCATTTACACATAAGAAAGGGTTAAATTATTGATGACAAGCCTAGAAAAGCATAAAAGTTTGTTACAACACTTTGAAGTAAGGCTTGTTAAGTGATAAAAAGAGGTTATTTAAGTGAATTATATTAAGAAAGTCCTAGAAAAGTGTGAAAATGTGTTACAACACTTCATATCACTTTTACAGGACATCATAAAGTTTTTATTGATTCACAAGGGTCTAAGACCTAATGTGAATGTGTTGACCACATTACAGCATCAAACCTAGGAAAAAATAGGCCAACATCCATAAGAAAGACCCAAATGAGTGTGAAAATGTCAAAGATACATTTTTCTATGCTACAGGTCCTTGAATGCATTACCAGATTCTTGGAAATATTAATTGTAAACACTTGTATTTTCAAACAATATTGGAATGGGTTCTTCATATACCACATTTGCATCCTTCAAAGTTTGCTTCATCCAAATCACCTAGATGTAGCAAGATGCTATAAAAATGTATTCAACCTCTATTGTGGATAAAGACATTGAGTTTTATTTTTTACTAAACCAAGAGACTAGTCTATCTCCCAAAAATAATGCACTTCCACTTGTACTTCTCTGGTCATCTACACAAATTTTCCAATCAACATTAGTATAGGAAATCATTGAATTTTTTTTATCTTTCTTATACCACAGGCCATATTTCAAAGTTCCTTTTAAGTATCTAAATATTTTTTTTGTTACAAACCCATGATCAGATTTGCAAACCAGAATAATCCTTCCACAGAAGAGGAAAATGAAAAAGTAGAGATTTGCATAAAAACATGCAATTTGATATATTCGAAAAGACCAATTAATTACAAGAGATTATTTGCTTTATAAAAGAAAAAATGTCTAAACTTAATCTTATCTTGAGCAACAAGATAGCTCGATAAGATAAAGATAAGATCCTAAAACTTAGGAATTAAATAAAGCCTAAGTAAACTTATGCAAGCATAATTAAATATTAATTACACTAACACCCCCCCATAAGTGCAACTTAGGGAGAAGCAGATTATTATGCAAATATGAGTCCCGACAACAAGGCCTGATCAGGTACTCATGTACAAATGCAAAGAGAGATAAAACCCCCTTCATGAGATGAACTATGCGAAGAAACACTGGAAGAACTCTAATGAAGCAACACTGGAACCCCAAATCCAGCAAGCAAGGAAAGATACTTTTGTTTGCAAAATACCAATCGGAATCACAAATGCAACAACGACCTGATGCCAAGGAACACTGGAAACTCACATACTGGATCAACTCTGGAATCTGTGAACAACAGTAGATGAAAGGATAAATGGACCCATAATGGTGACAAATCCGGAAGCTATGTCTCGAAGCCAATGCCAAACTGAAACTAAAACTGCCCATAGGACGAGTACCATTAAGATTCTGGAACATTAACCATAAAACCATGGCCTTTAAATGAGAAAGATCTGAACCAATGCGGATCAAGAACTATAAAATCCCAATGTGAAGTGTGGACCGAACAAACCAACGATGTGTCCAGCTAAGCAAGAAAGAAGCTAAAAGGAGACAACAGAAAACCAGACAAACTCATGCGAGTTGTCACCAATCATGAAAGATGGATGCAATAACCCCCCTTAATGGAACTTTATCTCAGTTCATTTATTACAATAACCCAATGATTGTAAAAGAAGATAATGCAAAACATGCATAAACTACAGAGAAAATGCAAACCTAGTGCATGAAAACAAAAATGAGTGCATGCACAAACCAATGTTCACATCTGCCTCCATGATGAAAAATCTTCAAATTTGATTTTGAAAAATCTGTTTATAATAAGATGACAAAAACAGAAACCCATAAATTTTTTGAAGCAAAAAATAAAACCCAGAAATCGTTTTTTGATCCAGCAAGTAGAAGATGAAGAAATAAATTTTTTAAACCTTTAGCCAGGAGAAAAAAATGACGCGCGATGGTTTTTGTGTAGCTTTTTTCTTCAGATCCGTGAAAGAAATCAAAAAACTGAAAGATACCCAGATCGTACTTCGACCCTGGCTACAAAACCCAGAAATCGTTTTTCCTAAAACTGAGTGGAAGCTGGATTTATGAAGCAAAACTAAAAACGGGTCCAATAAAAAACGACTTTCATCAAACCTCAATCTTTCCCAGTGCTCTGAATCCAATGGAGAAACTCGATTTGATCCAAAACGCTGCATAAATATACTCAAGGAAAAAAACCTTTGAGGGACTCTGAACGAACTCTGCAATGATTTTCTCAAAAATCTGAGAAAGGGCTACAAATCAAGGCTCTAATACCATGTTAGAAACCCATGATCAGATTTGCAAACCAGAATAATCCTTCCACAGAAGAGGAAAATGAAAAAGCAGAGATTTGCATAAAAACATGCAATTTGATATATTCGAAAAGACCAATTAATTACAAGAGATTATTTGCTTTATAAAAGCAAAGATGCCTAAACCTAATCTTATCTTGAGCAACAAGATAGCTCGATAAGATAAAGATAAGATCCTAAAACTTAGGAATTAAATAAAGCCTAAGTAAACTTATGCAAGCATAATTAAATATTAATTACACTAACATTTTTCACTACATTTTCATGAGATTGCTTAGGATTATCTTGAAATATGGCAACCAAACTTACTACATTCATAATATTAGGTCTAGAAGTAGTTAAGTACAATAAACCTTCAATCATGTACCTCTGAAGAGTCTTGTCAACTTCCAGAGACTCATTAGATTTACTCAAGTGACAACTAGTTGTCATAGGAGTACCCACTGGTTTGGAATCTTCCACCAAAATTTATTCAACATCTCCTTGACATATTTAGCTTGAGAAATAAAGAAACCATCATCTTCCTAAATAATTTTAAGACCAAAGAAGAAGGATAACTCACTAATCATTGGAATTTCAAAATATTTTTGCATCTCTTCAACAAACTTTTTACACATATCATCTCCACCAAAGATGATGTCATCAACATATGCAACCACAATCAAAATTTTGTCTTCTTGAACCTTAATGTACAAATTACTATATACATTACCTTTCTTGAATCCTTGTTGAAGTAGGTACTTATCCAATCTAGCATACCAAGCTTTGGGAGCTTGCTTGAAACCATATAGAGCTTTCTTGAGTCTACAAACCATGTTTGGATCTTTTGATAACTGCAAACCATCTAGTTTCTCAATATATACCTCTTCCTCTAGGTCACCATTTAGGAAGGCTGACTTGACATCCATTTGATATACCTTGAAGTTCTTATGAGTAGCAAGAGCAAGAAACATATGTATTTCCTCCATTCTAGCAACCGAAACAAAAGTATCCTCAAAATCAATTCCTTAAACTTGTGAATAGCCCTTGTAAACTAATATATATTTATTCCTTACTACTTCACCATCTTCATTCAACGTATTCTAGAACATCCATTTTGTTCCTATCACATTCTTGTCAGCTGGTTTAGGAACTAATTCCCAAGTTTAATTAATTTATATTTGATCTAGTTCTTCCTCCATTTCTTTTATCCAATTATCATCTTTACTAGCACCAACAAAGTTCTTAGGCTCAATTTTTGACAAAAAAAACACAAAATTACTTGCACACATTCAACTTTGTCTCTAATAATATGATCTACAGAATGATTCCTCTCAACATACTTTGCTAGAATTTTGAGAGTCTTCACTGGTTCTCATTCTTTCTCCTCTTTCTCTTCTTCTTCTTCAATCTAGTGAGGTATATCAAATCCATAAACCTATATTTCTTGTGAGATCTAACAAAAATCTTCATCTACTATGACATTTGTACTTTCAAACATCTTTCCCAATCTCTTGTTGTAGCATCTGTATGCCTTGCTCCTAGTTGAGTAACAAAGAAAGATTCCTTCATCACACCTTGAATCAAACTTTCAAAGGTCTCCTTCATCTCTTCTGATGTAGCATTTATTGCCAAATATTATGAAGTATTTAATAGTGGGAAGTCTTACATACACAACTCATAAAGGGTCTTAGTGCTATTGACCCTTAATTGCACCCTGTTGAGAAAATAGAAAGCAGTGTGAACTTCTTCTTTCCAATACATATATGACATATCAACATTCATCATCATAGCTCTAGACATTTCTTGAGTAGTCCTATTTTTCCTTTCCACTACCCCATTATGTTAAGGGGTTATAGAAGTAGAAAAATGTCTCCTAATGCCATAATCTTTACAAAACTTTTCAAATTCATATGAATTAAATTCACCTCCTCTATCTAACCTTAGAAAATTGATCTTAACATTCATTTCATTCTCAACTTTTTCTTTAAAAATCTTAAACTTATCAAAGGCTTCTAATTTATCTCTTAAGAATGTAACCCAAGTCACTCTATTGTAATCATCTATAAACAACATAAAATACCTTTCACCTTGTTGACTCCTTATCCTTGTAGGTACACATAGATTGGTTTTGATCAATGGCCTTGAAACATAATACTCCTTGATTTTGAAACTAGTCTTTGTGTGCTTCCCCATTTGACATTCTTTTCACAATGTGTTTTTAGGTTGATTATCTTGGGCATATCTCTCACTACATGAGAGGAACTGATCTTCACCATATTTTCAAAGTTGATGTGACCTATTATTTTGTGCCATAACCAACATTCTCTAGATTGAGCTAATAAGCAAATCCTTCCATTAGACTCCTTTAAATGATAGAAATTACCACTTGTCCTTGTTCCTTCAACAACTAGTCTTTTGGATCCTCCCTTTGTGATCTCACAACCATTAGCATGAAAAGTAAGGTTGTATCCTTTTCTACACATTTGACTAACACTAAAAATATTATGCTTCAAACCTTTTACATAATGAACATCGTTAGTTCTATTCTTTCCATCAATTGTTATATCACCTTTTCCATAGATTTGTGTTGACTTGTCATCACTAAACTTAATAGCTCCACCATTGACCTTCTTGAGGCTGATGAACTTTCCTCTGTCACCAGTCATGTGGTGAGAACAACCACTGTCAATTACCCAAGCTTTTTCCTCTTCCTTTGCATGAAAGGCAGTCCATACTACCTTTGATCTTTCATTGACCTTATTTCTCTACAAGGTACCATACCTCTTACATTCTCTAAAATTGTTCTTTTTTCCTTCCAAAGCCATGAATAAGTTTTCATCATTTGAATCATTATCTTCATCTTCAGAGGAACAATTGCTCTCCTTAAAATATAAACCTCTTTTGATTTTCTCTCTTTTGTTATCATCAACAAATTATTTATAGGGACATTAAGATGCAAAGCGACCACTTCTTCCACAATTGAAACATTTGAAAGGTAACTTACTTTTGTATTTTCCAATGCCTTTCTTAAATATTCACAAATTTTTCTTCAACCTCATCAAAGTCATCATTTTGATTAACAGCTTCATTTTCAATCTTTTTTGTTAGTTTGGAATGCAACTTTCTTCTTAGGGACATCTTGATCAAACTCTCTCATTTCAAAGGCAGTAAGAGCACCAAACATTTCACCAACTAAGTATTGATCCAAGTCCTTATATTCTTCAATAGTAGACACTTTATGATAGTAATTTTTAGGAAGAGACCTCAAAAACTTCTTTACAATCTCACTTTCTTGTACTTCTCCACCAAGTCCAACGATTCCAAAAACAACTTCATGCACCTAGATCATATAGCTTGCAATGTCTTTATCCTCTGTCATCCTCAAAGTCTCAAATCCACTTTTAAAGATATGCATCTTGGATTTCTTTACTTTTGTATCACCTTCATATATGTTGCTAATATTTTCATAGACATCTTTAGCAAAATTGTAATTCATCAACTTCAAAAGTTTTGAATCAACCAATCCACACAAGGTAGCATTCTTAGCTTTGGAATTGCACTCATATAATTTTATTTCAGTTGGATCTATTGGAGGAGTAGTAGGAGAAACATAACCATCATTGACTTATTGCCACACACCAAATCCTAGAGAGTTTAAGTGGCCTTCCATTATTAGATTTCAAAAAGAATAATTAGTCCCATCAAACCTAGGACCCTTGTATGAACCATCATGTTCCATCTGGATCTTTGCCTCAAGCGGTTAAGATTTCTTCAAAGAAACTTGGCTCTAATACCAATTACTAGACATACCCAAATATTGAGAGGGGGGTGAATCAATCTTATAAAAAAATTAAGCCTTTCTGAAACTTAGAAATCATTTAGCACACGACAAACTTCTTTATCAGATCAAAACCTTTAAACAAAACAATAATAGAGAAAGATATAACAATTTGAATCTTCAACAACTTTATCAATCTTTAATAATGAAATATATAACAATTCTACTTTTAACCAAATTAGTAGCAAGGAAAGATGAAGAAAAGAACACACATGCATGAGAGAACACCAAATTTATGTGGAAACTCCAATGAGGGAAAAACCACAATGAGAGTTAACACATAATATAAAGGCTCACTACCAAAAAGGACTTACAAACTAAGGAATGCTACCTTAGAGAAAGATACAAAGTTCTTGCAGAACTACAACTAACACAACTTCAGGGGAAAGATACAAGGACTTGATGAGATTCACTATATTAGAGTAGGATACAAAATAGAAGAATTACAATATTTGTCTATATAACATTTTGTTGACTGAGGCTTTAAGGATCATCTGATCTTTCCTCTTCACAATGTAACTCTAACTTTGCTTGATATTCAATACATTCCACAAACTCACTTTTTCTCACTTGTACACTAATCTACTCAGTTGCATCCAAAATGATCTTGCATTTATATCCACTGCAACACTTCAAAACTTCAATTAGGTCGGCCAAGAAGAAGATAAACAATGAATTCAATAGGTCAGCCACTAAAGAATAATACAGTCCTATCCCAAGGATAGAGAGGACCAAAAATAAACTTAGTACATCTTCCAGTGTAACCCAAAACAATTTACACCCTAACACACATCAATCTAAGTCGGCGTCAAGGAAACATGTAGATAAAACATGAAGCACATGACCAATTGGCTCATAAAAATTCTTCCACTTTAATTCACTCAAGGTGGTTCTAACCAAGATGGGTTAGAACCCAAATATAACATAACACATCTTCATTTGTTGGTGCATACCCCTAAACACATGACACAAGCAAGAGAACAAGCCCTGTCAACTAAATATCCACAAATAACCCAGAAATCCAACTCAAGACACAATATAGCACCAAAGAGGCCAATCAATAACATGTAGATCACATGGAAATGTTCCATTAACATCCAACAACATTTCTAGATACTTATTTCATACTATCATGCCATCAATAGCCACCGTAGATAAAACAAGAACAAAATACTTCATTTCAAAAGCATATAGCACATAATCAGAAGATATAACATTAACATATCAACTTGCGAACCATTTCATCACATGAATTTGGAACAAAGATACTAAATAGACATTGAAAGAACATTCACTAAGACACGTGAGTAGAGACATCAATGCAAAGAATTTCCTAGACCAATCCAGACAACCAACAACATTTCCAATCTTCTGCAATTCACATAAATCTCCTCGGAAACACTGGTAACCTAAAAAGATAGGAGTGCAACATCCATAGAACACTAACTTTGAATCCCAAACTGTGAGACCATATCTTCAACAATGGAGGAATGCAGAGCATTCTCCCAATCAGACTTCAAGTAGCTTCCTGAACTAAGAACACTTAACCAATTTGTGGAGGCCAAAACTTTCTTAGGAACATCAAGAGAGCAAAAAACATACTATAGACGGTTCATCATTATCTCTCATATTTGATGGTCGATATCTTGTTGGCTTGACTTTCCCTAGAAGGCAACCCTATTTTATGAGGGTGTTGTATTACAACCATATATTGTGATGTATTCTAAGAATCTGATAGTCATCATGTTGCCTCTAGATCTCTAGTTGGTGATACTCCTATAAGAAGCTTGCTCTATAAGTATATTGTAATCTTTGTGATTTTTAAATAATATATTGGGTAGATTTTGTAGTGTGTGGAATTTCTCCCTGAATGGTTTTCCCCACGTAAATCACTGTTTTTTGGTATGCATGATATTTACATTTAATTTTTTGTAACTATTGAAAAGATTTGTAAAGTTTTCAATATCCTCTCTCAAGATTTGTGTAGGAAGTTTCTCCACTACCTTAGCTTCCTTACAAAAGTCCTATTTGTATATCTCTCCATATTTCTTTCCCTCCCTCTCTTTGTCTCTCCCTCCTCTCTCTCACACCTACATCTGTCTCGAACTCTAATGTACTCACATTTCTATGAAGAATTTAGAGTTGAGGGTTTAGGGTTGATGGTTGAGAGTATGTTTTTTAGGGTTGAGGGTATAGGTTTTAGTGTTAATTATTAATGTGAATATTTAGGGTTTAGTGTATAGGGTTCAAGATGCATCTCCTAGTGTTTACGGTTTAGAGTGTAGGGTTTATGATAGAGGGTTGAGGTTATACCTACCTCACAATATATCATTTGACATACCCTAGGGAACCCAAAAATTCAAAGTAACACATGAAATTAGAAGATTAAACCTTAATCTAACGAAACCTACAACTTTCAAATAGATCTAAGATGGTTTAGTATTTTTGCACCTGTCATCAAAATGTTGTTGTTAAGTGTCCTCTAAGACTAATTTTCCCTAGGGAAAATGGGTCTTTGAAAGCCTTTCTGAAATCACTTTCTAGGTCCTCTAGTCCTATGTCTACACTCCCAAATTCTCTGGATTTCATAGTCAAAAAGTCAAAAATAAATCATGTGGGTGAGTTTCCATGGCTTGATGACAACTTTGACAACTTTTCCAATTTTTCACTTTGATAGATCTTCAATCCTACTTTGACCTAAGATTTGCAACATAAACATAAGAGGGAAAAATTGTATTTTTTAGTGAATGGAGGTTTGCCTTGGTCAAACCCCATTTTGGTAATTAAACTTTGAATTGAAACAATGAAACATGAAAGGAATGATGAATGAACAATTGTTTTTTTACAACTCACCAAACCCTTGATTTGAAACCCTTGAAGGACTACAACTTAGTAGATCTCTCCAAGGTCTTGATCTTGCATGGATAGCTTGATTGGATGTTGATCTTGATGCTTGAAATATGACTTGAATGCTTGAAACCTAAATCACAATGTTAGCTCCAAAAGCATGCATGATGCTTGATCACTTTGACATGATGCTTGAGATTTTGAATGCTGCAACAAATACTTGAGAAATCTACTCTTGAACACCTTTGACAATAATCTTTTCTCTTGTGAAATTGGAATTATGTTGCTAGGATTTGAATTGATAAAAAGACCTTGCTTTTATAGATGGTTTTCTAATTTCTTTAAAATTAAACATTACAAGCCAACACTTAAATATTGAATTTAGGACCTTAAGATGCCACCAAAAACATGTTTAAAATTTGAAATTGCGATCTTAAGGGGGACCCATTCACCCAAGGGGGCGAATGGGTCGTGACCTAAATAATTAGGACCTATTCATTTCTTGGTGTTAATAATGATAAATGTATTAATTAAATCACAACTCCCCTTGGTGAAATTTCAATTAATTGGGCTTGTAAATGCAAAATTTAGGCAATTAGAGGCTCAATTAAGCAATTTATTAAGGGACCCAAACATAGTGTGAAAATGTAAAGGAGTACATTTTCCAACACTACAAGTACCTTAAAGTTAGAATCAAAGATTGGAATCTAAATAACTTTAAGAACATTTTTTCTGAAAAGAAAAGAGTGGAACAAGAATTGGCCACATTATATGAAGTTGTAACAAAAAAAGGTATGGATGTTTCTATGTTTATTAAGGAAAAAAAATTAAAAGATGAACTGGATGAGATTCTTGCTAGAGAGGAATGTTATTGGAGGAAAAAAACTAGGGAAATTTGGTTAAAGGAAGGGGATAGGAATTCAAAGTTTTTTCATGCAACTATGAAAATTAGGTGACAAGCCAATAGAATTGTCTCTGTCCAATCCTCTACTGGGAAGACTCTCCTAAAGGAAAGAGATATTGGCAGTGACATAATCCTCTTCCCAAAAATCTTTTGGCACTAGTAAAACTCTACAAGTCAGTATCGACCAAGCATAAAAAACATTCCTATGTTAGTAATTGAAGAGAAAAATAAATTTTTGATGTCATAATTCACCTATTGAATAAGTTAAAGATGTGGTTTTTTCAATGGTCACTGAAAAAGCTCCTACAACTTTAAAAGGAACCCAAAAATTCAAAGTATCACATGAAAAATGGTTATACCCGCCTCTTGATATATCATTTGACATACTCTAGGGAACCAAAAAAATAAAAAATAACTTAAAGAAACCCAAAAATTCAAAGTAACATATGAAATTAGAAGATTAAACCTTAATCTAACAAAACCTACAACTTTCAAACAGATCTGAGATGGTTTTGAAAGGGGTAGTTTGCACTGTTTGGGTTCACATTTTTGAAGATTCATTTTTGGCACATGTTGCCATCAATGACAAAGGGGGATATTGTTGGAAGAATGAAGAAGAAACCCTCTAGTGTGTTGTCATTGATGCCAACATTATTTGATGACAATTTTTGTTTATAAGATAAACAGTGTTTGTGCTACTTTAGTCTGGAATTGCTCATATCAAAAGATCAGCCTATGTGGTTTTAATATGCCATTCAGGACTATTAAATGCATCTATGAACAAGGTTTTAGCAATTTTGGTTGAATAGGCTGAAAGGTACAAATGACAGAAGTTCGACATATAGATTTTTGCTCAGAGTTATGCATAATGGTATGAGTTATTTCGTTCGGATTCCTATGGTATTTTGATCCAATCTTTACGACTTTGGGAGATGATTTATAGGAATCAAATCTACATGCATTCCAAATGGCGCAAACTAATATGATCATATAGTTGATTGATGTTAGTCAGTTTGGTCAATTTTTGTGATCAAGTCTTCTCCTGGCCGACTCCATACATGAATAAGTTAAAGATTAATATGATTGTACAAATGTCAAAGAGTCCTTTTTAGGTCTGTGCTGACCTAAATCATGCCTTGCATATTTTTTTTGTTGAGCCGACAAGTTATTTTTGAATTAAGTATACGTATATCCAATTAGGCTGACCTAATTGATGTATGTGGATGTAATAGCATATATATATGAAACATTTTTGTATTGGACATGTGTGATGTGGTGAGAGATGTGATAAGAAGAGATGTGTGACAATGTGATATTGTGCGAGCTTGTATGTATAAGTTTTGTATCAAGGCAGTGTATGTTGTGAAACTGCAAACTAGTGTAGGATTTTGTATATCAGAATTTAATTGGAACTAAATTCAGCACATGAAAGGTGTATTCCATCAGTTCACCTCTTGACAGTGAGCCACACTCCATTTTGTAATCATTTTAGGTTGTGAGTCTTTCAAGGACAGTGTGTCTTGGCTGTAAGCCATTGTAATATCTTATAACCAGTTATAATATATTGCAAGCTAATCCTCACTATGCTTTTTCCCATTTTGGGTTTTCCACATAAAAATCCTAGTGTTTATGTGTTATGTGGTGTTATGATCTCTTTCATGTCTTTGCTTGCAATTGCAATTGGATATATTTTAATGATTGGATGGTTTATAGCTAAATGGTTTTATAGAATATTGATTCACCTCCCCTCTCAGTATTCTGGTTGTTCAACATAAATTCCATGGCTTAGATATTTTATTTGAAAGGGCCAAAATTACCACCATTGAATCCCCTTCAATTACTATTTGAGGTATGGACAATTTCTTGGCCAATTCAAGTCCAATCCTTAATGTATTAAACTACGCCACATTATTTGTGCCATCCTCTAACAATTCACATGTTGTACAAATAAAATTACCTTTCTAATCTCTTAGAATCGTAGTTGCACCTGATTTTCCAGGGTTACCTCTAGAGGCCCCATCAAAGTTCAATTTTATTAAACCCCTTGGAGGTGGTGACCATCTAACAAGCTTCTTGTCTATATGTGAACCAAAGTTTTGAACTAAACTAGACTAACGAAGTTTGAGGAAGGTCCGATTTTTTAGGATAAAGGAATCCCAAGAGGAAAATTATATTTTTGGGATTTCAATTTTTAAAGGCACTTGACATTGTTACTTCAAAAAAAGATAGTTCGATTTTTTGAATCACTTGATTTAGATTCAAATATTTTTTACTAAATATTCAATTATTTCTTTCCTACCAAAGACGTCATATGAAAATGGAAGGAATAATCTCTTAAATGCAGGAGAAACAAGAGTTTGAGTGTAAAGAAGGCCAACTAAGGAAATGCTTCAGAATAGAATTATGAAGAGGGCTCGACCAACCAAGCTTACCTATTAGCCATGACCAACACTGATGACAAAAATTGCAACCAATGAGTAAATGATCTATTGATTCATAAGCCTTTCCACACATAACACATGGGAATAAAAAGACTATTCCCAATCTATCAAGCCTCATACTTGTTAAAAATCTATCTTTTATGACAAGCCAAGAAAATGCACCTACTTTGGGGATCACGTCAAAACCCCAATTTTTTTTAAAAGGCCAAGGAGCAATGCGATTTGAATAAATTAGAGAAATGTAACCATCCTTTACATTGTAACTGATCGATTTATCTTTAAGGGCCATACTATCTCATCCTACTTATTTGATAAGAAAATTTTCCTTTTCCCTAGCTCAACCATGAGAGAAAATTTTACCTAAATTGGGACATGTATAAAACCAAAATATTCCCATCTTACTGCTTGACAAGGGTTCCCAGGATCCATTACCAAGTAATCTTTAACTTTATTACCCTAAATAGCTTTCAGAACAATTTCAATTTGTCCCTAATTACCAGGAGATCTGAGAGGCTTATGTCTATTCTAGGCATCCTCCCAAAAAAGAGATTTTTATCCATTATTTATTAACCAAGAGAGGTGCAAAAGAAGAACAAATCTACAAGAGATACAATTCCATGTATTTGAGCCAGAAGAAAGGTCCCGACCTTAGGGTAAAAATCCTTTCTCTATCAAGGGAGTCTAGATATTTATGTCTCATAATTTGACACCATTTATTGTCATGTTTGGAACAAGGATCAGAAGAAGAATGAACTTTTGAGATCCCAAAATTTGAGAATGGAGAAGACGGGAAACTCCTGAGAAAACCTAAGATTGACTAACAATGACATTGAAAAAGAGATTCTGTTTAACATTGTGCTGAGAATATTCAACATTTATCTCAAACAAGAGAGTATCATCTACAAAAAGTAAGTTTGAAATTGGTAGAGGAAATGGCCTAACAGATATACCTTTCCAAATCCTAGAAGAGCATGTAGAAATTATTGATCTACTCAATCCCTCAGCCATCAATATAAAAAGAAATGGAGAGAGGGGATTACCTTGTCTTACTCCTTGAGTGGGAGAAAAATGACCAAATAGAGAGCCATTAAAAATTATGGAGAGCATAGCTCCTGAGAGACAAGATAGAATCCATTTACACCAGTTGTGACAAAAGACAAACTTCTTCATAATAGTCATAAGGAGGTCCCAATCAACCCTATGATATGTCTTCATCATATCCAACTTTAAAACAACAACTGGATTTTTATCTAACATGATTGAATGCAAGACTTCGTGAGCCAAGATGACACCTTCCAAGGTATCCTTACCTGACACAAAACCACCTTACTCATCTGAGATAATGGAAGGAAGTAATTTTTTGAACCTTGTTGCTATTGCTTTGGTAATTTTTTTGTAAATTATGTTACATAAAGCAATAGGCCTAAAATATTTGAAAGAAGGGTCAAGTTTCTTTGGAATGAGAGCAACAAGGTTAGAATTTAATTCTTTTAGGACATTTATATTCCTTCTTGATTCCTCCAAGGCAAGTAGAATGTCTTTACCCACAAAGTCACAACATTTTTGTAAAAAAGTGTTGGGTTTCTTTGTTTACTTTTGTGGGCTTATTAATATGAATGTTTTTGATTAAGGATAAAGCAGCTTTTGAAGGGATCTGAAACCCTTTACAAATAGATTTTGAATGGATCTGGAACCCTCAACTAGAAAGTTATCTTAACATAAAGACCATGAAAGCACAGACAACCAAGGGTAAAAAAGGCAACCAAAGCTAAAGAACCACAACCAAAAACAAAACTGCAAAAAAAAATAGCTTGCAGCTAGGCAAAAACCAACCCCCAAACAAGAACCATCAAGATTTGCATTTAGAGCTACTCTTGTGGGAGCGGAGAGTCATGTCAAAAGAAGGCTTAGAGGAATTTTCTTTCTTTCCCTTTACAGAAATTCAGCCCTCTTTTACTTGCGTTGCCTTATCAAGCCAAGCCAACGCACCATTATCCTGAAAAAGAATGTATGCAGCCACTGTCTTAGAGATTTCATCAGTATTCCTCCTTGCAAACATGGCCTTATCAGGAGAGCCACCAAAAATGATAGTCAAAGTGCTATCACCAAAAGTGGTAGCCTTAGGCCCATTCTCTCTCTCTCTTTAGGGGTTTCAACATGGTAATCTTGCACAACATCAACAACCCCACCATTTGAGACATTCGAAAAGGATGCCCCTAGACCTTGTGATTCCAAAGCAACCACCTTAGAAAAACTCCTATGTTGCTCAAATTTCTTCTCAACCATCTAATGTTGTTGAGAAGCACCTTTCCACCATGTAGCCATCATTGTTTTTTTCTCAAATCCACATTGTGCAACAATGTGACTTGTTTTAAAACATCTTCTACATCAAAAGGGAATCCCTTCATAGTCCAAAGATTGGACCCAGGAACCCTTAGAAGATTTCAGTAAAATCTCAGCAGGCAACCCTTTTGAAACATCCATCTCAACCAATATGCGAGCAAAGGTCGAGTGAAAAATATCAGAGAATTCATCATCCACTAACAAAAAATCTCCAAGAGCATCACCCACTTCCTCTAAAAGAGGATCAACCCATAAATGGAGGGAAAGATTAGGAAGCCGAACCCAAATCGGGATCTTATTGAAAGTTTCAGAAGAAGGGTTGAAATCAACATGCCAAGATTTAATCATCAATAAAAATCTATCCTCCCAGCTAAAAAAATGATCACATAAAATTTTGTTTCTATCCTAAGCATTATCAAACTTAACAACAAAAAACCCCTTAGCCATGGGAAAAATATGAACTTTACCAGTAATTAAAGGCTCCCATTTTTTTGAGATCCAAGAGTGCAACTAAAGGAAGCTAGGCCAAAAACCCCTAAACCAACAAATCACCCCGTGTAAGGAGAGAACATAAGCATTATGATCAATTTCCTCTACCGTCTCAACTTTTAGATCAACGGAGATAGCATTTGCAACATGAATAAACCCACTATTTCGTAGTATCCCATGTCGTAACCTCGGTGTCGTGGCATTTTGCGTTCGGTTCTCCCTGTCCTTGCCACTGACTCTACAGATTGCTCGAGCCCCTTGCCGTTCGCCATTTTGGCCCTTCGACCCTGCATTTTCTCTTCGGCCATCTCTGGCCTGCGCTCTGCACGCGACCTGCGCCCAGCCATGGCCGACCACTGCTGAGTTCTCCGTTGCCATATTCCTTGAATGTTATATTTAATATTAATATGAATGTTATATTTAATATTAAAATAATAATTATTTAACATGTAAATAGTTGTCAACTTTAAGTCATGAATTTTTATATACATTTACACAATCACAACATAAGACTCCTTGATGATACTATTGACTCGACATAATAAATTAATTTTTAATTTAAAATAACTCTACAAAAAAAAAAAAGATTGATAATAAAAAGTAGAATGACTATGATAAAAATGATGTAGTTATCAAAAAGTAAAGTACAATGTTACATATAAATATAATATTTACTACCTTTTAAAAAACAAGATCAAAATAACAATAATGTCAAGGTTAAAAATAATAAAAATAAAATTGAAATCAGTTAAATATATATATTTTAATTGAAAATTAATAAAATATTAACATTCTTTGAAAAATAATCTCTCAATATTTTTTAAATAGATATATTTAGAATATCAACAGTACCCTTAAACTATATATCACAACAGAGTGAAAATAATGATATTAATATCAGAATTCAAATGAATCAAACCTCATTGACAGGGAGTTTAATCTAATACTGCCAATATATGATTATTAATAATAAAACAGTATGTACGATAAACAACTTGTGCACTGAAAGGCCTGACAGAAAATTTGAGCCTCTTTCTGTGCATTCCAGAGAGGGTGGCGTGCATGTACGCTGTACCCTACAACAGGAAATTGAAGTCTTCTTTGGCAATTCTCATTTAAAATACCATTGTCGAAATGCAAATCAGTACCATTATATAATTTATAATTCATGAATACCAACAACGATTATTGATGTTATGTCCTACCCTGCTTTAAAATTGACAATACATCGTGGCAGCAACGATAATCGCTTAAATGTCCTGCGCTATTTTTAAATCTACAGCACACCAGTAGCTGTCATGTCATATGCATACATACTGAGCTTATATTTACATATGACCAGAAAACTAAAATTGCGCTCATGAATCTGCCTGGTTGGAGAACATTTCTTCGCATTGATCGTTGTAGCAAACAAGAGCTTGAAGGCGACGCTCTAACACAGCAAACGCATCATCTCGCCTCAGCAAACTCAAACGAACATAACGTTTGCCTGCCCCAAATACTTCACCGCCTCGACCAATGATTCCCCCTTTCTCCAACACCGCTGCACAATCCTCTTCCTCTTCCTCTTCCTCTTCCTCCCTTTCGCACTTCACCCACGCGTATGCTGAAAATTTGTCATACTTAAATGAAATTCCTGCAAATAAAATCTTTATGCTCTCATAGTTGCCTATGTTGTTTGATTTTCCTAGTTATTTCTTTATAGATTTCATTTGTATTCTGATAATTTTGGATCAGAATTAGGGATTCACCATAGTGGTACAATTTCTTACCTGGTGAGGGGCCAGTGACCTTTCTGAAAAAGTTACAGTAATGAGGTCTCACATTCTGAAGTGAGAATCGATCAGTTACGTTAAAAATCCTCTCAACTCTTTCCCATCGCCTTCTCATGACAGGGTAAGCGTAGTGGAAAAGCATCTGCTTTGACTGTATGTCGATAGCTTCCGTTTTCATGGGATGTCTGTAACCGCTTATTACTGCTTTTAACAATGTCCTTGCTCTTAACTGTGCATCTCGAGACACGCCAACCGTATTGGTTTGGACATATCGGTACATCTTCTGGTATAAATCATAGTCTTTGATAATTGCCCATCTGCAATATGATATTAAATTCAATTGGAAAAGTTCGTAGGGTTACAGAATTTAGCTGTTTTAACGGACTTTCAATACCTAAAACATATTTTTATATAAGATGAAAAATGAAATAATCTACCCTAGCCTGCTCCCTGCATGTCCAGTAAGCTTGGAGAGTGTGAAAAGCATTATATCCTCATCCGCCGGGCGGGAGATCGCAGTAAATTGAGGCCAGTAATAGGCATGATCGTAAATTGTCTTTACGTTCTCGCCTTTCAGAACGGCCTCATCCAGAAGAGCGTCTGGGTTGTTTGGAGACGTTACGAGCTCGATAAATGTCGAACCTAGGGTTTCTGTTCGTTTTATCCAAGCCCTCGCGTCTCCTCTCCACGAATAGTTCCCTGAGTGAAATAATTCTGTCGCACTCTGTAGCCCTGAAGACCAAACGGAGATGTATCATATGTCGATATTTCGAAAGAAATGTTTTATGATGTATCTCATATGTCGAAATTTCCAAAGAAATGTTTTATGGTTTCCCCTATTAAAATTCAAAATTTTGAACATTGCCGACTCATTATGTACGTTTTCATTTCGATTTGAATCTAGACACAAAATGAAAAGAAAATCAGTAAATCATTGAAATTTAGGGTTTCCTCATGGAAAAGATTTGAGATATTACCCCGTAAAAGGGCGTAGCCGCTACTACTTTTGCTGGATTTGAAGCGTGTGTGGGTGAAAGGCTGTTAACTGCAGCATTGATGAGCTGCGTGGAGCCTGTTCCAAGCACAATGTATCTTCCTTCTGTAACAGCGTTACCTACGAGAGCATGAATGCCACGAATCTGTACCTCTAATTCAGGCGAAACTACTGATTTCTGACCGTCGTTTATTTGATAGCCCATCCGATACCAGGCGGGCACAACAGTTGCTCCTACTTCCGCATTTGCAATCCAGAATGGCTCCATAAAACCAGTATCTCCGCTGTAATACAAAAAAATGATACACGCCTACGTTGAAAGCTTCCAATTTCCAAGGTCGAGGAAGAGTTTTTATTTTAAAAATTCTACTTCTATGTGCAATTTATAGACTGACATTGAAGAGTTGGAAACCAATTTCAGGCCATCAAACACATAATTATACATTGCAACGCTTATAATGAATAAAAAAACCCGTAAAGAAAAGTCAATAAAATATTCCATATTGAACATCTACATATAAAATGCTCTTCTAGTTCTGACTTTATGGCTTGTTCTTTCTATCGGAACTTATCGAGTTCTAAAAGTGTTAAACTCTTTATATAGATTCCTCCATTTGCGGATAGACTTCCTGAAACCTGTAAATGCAGAAATAAGAAATTGGGGTAAAGAGCATTCCCAAGGGAAAGAACAAAACCTGACCTATCTGCGTTTGTCGCACAATCGGGATCAATTTGGGAGCAATTGAGTCCCGTATAGCAGTCATTACATTCGCAAGTGGGAGTTCCGTCTTGATTCCGCTGAAAAGTATCAACAAAGACATATCCATGGCCAGAGCAAGAGTACTGTGCTGCCGCCTCTGCTTCCTCCGCAGCTTTTCTGCTCCACCCAAGACCCTGCAAATTATCTGAGTTCCTGCACCTTGTTAGCAGTTGCCCCTGTTTTACGATTATTACCAGACAGAGGGCGTTGAATAGAAGAGATAGTAAATAGCCCCACGGTCGACGACATTGGGAGGACTTCGCGGGAGAGTGAAGAAGCGACATCTCTGCAATTTTAGACTCCAACTCTGGCGAATCAATTTTGTTTGGCCTTCTCAATCGAGGCACCCCCATTACAGAGAGATGCACACTCAAAAGCAATGCACTCGCGGATCCCCCGGAGGAAACTTGGAAATCAGTCGCTTTCACCCCGCGCTCAAATAACAGAGCAATGTAAGGTGTATTTATTGTAAAGTCGTGCAGCCGTTATTTGAGCGTCTAATTTGATATTGCCTCTCAAATTGGTGAGATCAAGAATTTTTTAATTCACCATCCATGTGTACGGGAAAACGACGTACATTTCTGAACTTGTCTAGTCCCTTTCACATAAAGTTGGTGGAGTTGAATTACAGAGGATCATTCTCTGATTCATTATCCAGGATAATTGGATAAAAGAGTTTTTATATTGTTCGTGGGAAAGGACCCCTAAGCTTCTATGCTGTAGGTATATTTGCACGATTTCTTTTGTATTTCTTTGTACGCGATTTAAGAGTTTAAAGCTATTGTTTCAGCTTTTTGAATAGTTATGGCGAATGTAGGATCCATTACATGCACAAAGATTAAAAAGTGGTCATTTAGAAGTGATGTCTAATACCTATTCATAGATGTACACTACAACCTCCAAAAAAATTGCACAACTGATCTAATACATATTCAACTAGGGAGAGGGCCCAATAGTCGCGGTGTGGTCCAATGTCGCGGTAACTCCAATCGTACATATAATACCCAATAGTCGTTTATATAATGTCCAATAGTTGTGATTTGACTACCCATAATTAAACAAAATGTATGCTTTTGATCTAAAAAGCAACTAATCATGTGATACCACATCAGCGCTCAACTACTCATGATGTAATGCACGAGAATTGGTCTCACTATTTTTTGGGGCCTTTTTCGACACCTTGACAAAAACGCATGCTGATGTGGCATCATATTTGATGATGTGGCCCTAAAACCTTAGTTATAAGCAGAGAACTTGCCAAGTAAGTCACTGTAAAAATCGGGAGTGATTTGAAATTTCAACGAGGATACCTTAGAAGCCGGGTTAGGATGCACCCACCAATCGACCCTCTCCCTTAATAAATGTCTTGACCAATACCTATGCACAAATGCCCCAGTAATGGTGTGCTAGGGTACCAATAAAGTTGTACAAATTCTCCAATTAAATATTCAATTATTAACTATTTGATATACGAGTGGGCAGCTATTAGAACATGTGAATTTTTTAGTGTGATTTTAATTATCATGTATTAATAGATGGTTGTTGGAATGTGGGCGGCTACTAGATCCTTTCTCTTATATCAATTTTTTTCCTATTTCCATAGAGGGAATTTTAATAAACTATATTTTATGCTTGATAAATTCCACTAAGTGCAAATTAGTTTGAAGGATTTATTGTGCAATCGTCATGTTTACATGTAAAACATATTTTACAGTATAGTATGTCATACCTTCTATAAAAATATGAAATGTAGAAAACATGTCGACTCACATTATTTTATCTAATTTTTAATATGTTATTTTAAAAATATTTTTCACTATAATTAAAAATAATAGAATACATAATGTAATAGAGGTTAGATGAGATTTTCTCTCCCTCTATCTATGATAAAAAAAGTTTGAATATTGTTCACGATATTTTAACTAATACCTGATATAATTGTGTCTTAGATGAAACAAATAAAATAAATCAATAAAATATTGTTTTGATATATTTTCATATTTTCTTTCAAATTTCACATTTTAACATAAGTTGAATGTGTTAGGAAAGGTGCCACGACTTTGTTCCTAATGTAACTTAAGTATACAAAAAATATAATTTTCAGGCTATAAAATAGAAAAACTCAAATTTTAAGCTATATAAATCATTTTTGGCTAAAAAAAATATTTTGAGTGATTTAACATTAATTCTTAGATGTCCAATACATAGATATCTTAGAACTCTATAACATTTTTTAAATGGGTTCAAAAGGCCTCATGGATTTAAAGTTACAACCTCCAAAAGTTGGGCCTCCCACATTGAAAATGTAAAAGAATCTATGACAAATGAAAGAACTATTAGATGGAGTTACACTTGTTGACTAATTTATGAAACCTATTGCACGATACATTATAAAGCATATTTAAATAAAGAGAATAGATCCAAAATATAGTGCCTAAGTTGGTCAGTGGATTATGAAAAACTTATGGCAGGTGAACTTGGAATATGTTATTTTTAGCCTGTGGAGTTATCTTGAAATTTGGGTGTTGGATTCTAACTAAGAATTTAACTTCCACATTTTAGATGGTTTTAAATCATAGTTTCCTAATTACCATTCAATGGTATCATGTACTACATCTCCTATTTACTAGGTGCATGAGATGGAGGTTTTGATTATGAGTTATGCTACTAGAATTATTGTGTATCTTTGGTTGACGATACTTCATAAAATTGTAGACTTGATCTAGTGTGTTGTAACATTTGATTACTAAAATATATATAAATTTTTTTTGGAATGTGAGTTTTTAATCTTAAAAATTGTCTCCATATAAATCACTATGAACTATGGTATATTACTTTTATATTTATTTCCTTGTGTATGATTAGCTTAATTTTTCACATATCTCCCATAGATTAGTGTAAAGATTGTATTTCACATCTTTATTTCCTTTTATTTGATACTATAGCTTGGGTTGCCTTAGATTATAGTTATTAGAAACAAAGGCTTTGTACTAATCTTAGATTGAGTGGGATCTTGCATAGAGAAAGATATTGTAGTAAAAATAACAAGCTTATTAAGGATAGAAATGAAAAATTTCTAAGGCATAAACTTTAAGCTTTGGAAGCTTGAGATGGATGACATGCTTATAGATAGAGAACCATTGGTTTAATTCCTAGACCTAAACCTACTTCTATGTCACATGAAAACTAGGAAAAAATGGATAGAAATGTGAAGGGTTTCATTGGGCTATGTTTGGAAAACTTTATATTGTTGATCACACATGAAGATTCCAACATGATAGATCTATCAAAAAATTTATGAGATTTATTAGGTTAAATATTTGATAAATATTTTTTTCCTGAGAAAGAATTTGTATACCCTTGGAAGGAGTATGTGTTAGAGTGAATAATTTATCTATTCACTATACTTAAGTGTACTTAGGTTGATGAGGTTAGAGAAAATTTTGTCAAACTAAATGTGCAACCTTTTAGACCTCTATAGGTTACCAAGTTATTTGGTAAACCTCATGTGCTAGCTTTTTGAGGTTGGATGAATTTCCATCTCACCTCAAAGGTCACTCATCACTTTGCATCAAGGTTGATGACTTGGTCAAATGGGTTGTTGGTTTGCACATTCTTAGTGATCCTAAGGTTGACACCAATAGGACACTTGTCTACTCATTTGTGCCACTTCATGGGGCACTTGTTCATAGGTGGATTGCCTCTTGCTTTCCTATATATGCATATTTTTTTGCTCATTTTAATTTGGGCCATCTAAATACGATATCGAGGACATTGTTCACTTGTTCTTGTTTCTCATCTCCATGATCTCCTAATTATTATATGATATCAGAGTATAGGGGGAGATAGTTTCAAGCCTTAAGGTGAACAATTTTATTGTATTTTGCTAGATTCAATTGTAGGAAGACGGTTAGGCATTTCTAAGAGATTTTTTAGGTGTCATTTGGAGTCAACTTGCATATCCCATAGTAGTTTGGAAAGGACCTCACACCTCTGGCATAACCTTTGCTAAGAGAACACGACACCTCTACTCATAGAGGCATAATTAATTTGTAGACCATCGAGGTTTGTGGCTAGTGTGTTTGATCTACTTGCAATACTTTCATTGTCACTTCTCTATAGGATTTGGTGTTTTGGCATTTTGCAGAGGCATCCAAATGCACCCCAAATATCTCTATGATGATAATCTGGATTAGCAAAGCTACCACTTGCATTTGTAAATTATTATTTTTATTAATATTTGGATTTTGATATATTTTAACTTTTCATTTAGTTTATTTTATTTTAGTTTTTAATGTAAAGTTTAGTTTGAAATTTATTTTTATTATAAATATGTCTTTATATGAAATTATAAATAATCATTAAAAATTATTAGAATTAATTTAATTTATAATTAGTTATCTTATTAAAATTTTAATTGTTGTAGAATAATTCTATTTTAGATTTTAATTATAAATTATTTATGAATTTATGAATTTCAAACTTAAAATTAAAATTAAAATTTATAGTGTGAGAGAGAAGGTAAATTTTGATTAGTCATTTCATGCCAGCAATCCAAGAATAGTATGTCCCTAGGGATTTATGCTCAGGGTAGTGTGTCAGTTGATTAAGGATATGATAATTCACCTTTAAAGCCTCTTCAATGTACCCATTGCACACTTAGGAGGAACATAGATATAGAGATAAAGAGTGAAAATAAAGATAAATAAAGAAATAGAGAGGGAGACAAAGAGATACAAGAGATAAAAAAGAGAGAAAGAGATAAAAAAAATAGAGTTATAGATATAAAGGAATAAATATGGAGAGACAAAGAGATAGAGAGAGGAAGAGAGATAGAGAAAGAGAGAGAGGAAAAGAGAGAAGAGGAGAGACATAGATATATATAGTCACATAAAGAGAAAGATAGAGAGATAAAGAGAAATTTAGGAGATGTACAAATATATATAGAGGTAGAGAGATCAAGAGATAAAGAGGGAAACGGGGAGAGAGAGGGTGAGATAAATAGGGATAACAAAAAATAGTAAGGGGAGAAATATAGGGAGAGGGAATAAATAGAGAGAAGAAACGAGAGAAAGATAGATAGAGGAAGAGAGAAGGGAAGAAAA
>VDFB02143377.1:0-11992 GCA_007258455.2 Sequoia sempervirens | reverse complement strand
CAAAAACAAATTCTCAAAAAAAAAAAACATTGCAAAACTCCAAAACATCCAAATATTTGAAAAATCCATCCACCTCATCTCGCCATAATTCCTCGCAATAATCAATCATCCATAATAAATTGTCATCACCCTCAACCTTTGGTAAAACAGTCGGAAACAAGTCTAGCAGTCAAAGGTGAAAACTTAAACTATCAAAATCTCAAGTATAGGTCAGCCAGCAAGCAAGTTGGTCAACCCTTTTCTTATCAATGGCATATAAATCATAAATCAATTTCATCATTGTTTGATAAAAGCATGTCCTAGGATCCGTTCCGACAATGGGCACTTTTATCAAACCAACCACTTTGGGTAAACAAAACGACGTGTCATTAACATGTCCTAGGATCCGTTCCGACAATGGACATTATCTTTTGGAAATAAGTTTTGGCCCCCATCTTTCGAAACATCATTTCTCTTGGCTAACGGTACGAAGAACATTAGTTTGTTTGCTCACTTACTTTATCTTGTTTGATTTATCTCATTGTGCTCATTCCAAGGACCTCTCGATGATGTCTGAATGAAGGATTTAGAGAGATAGGAATGGGGCAACGATCATTATCTTTTGTCTGCTGTGCTTGTTGGATATCTTTGTAATATAACCTTGGTCATGCGTGCTTTTGTTTAGTCTATAGCAAGGGTGTTTTAAGTTTCTTGTTGACCACATAGAAAGGCTCGCCTTCCTATGTTTTGGTCTGAGATATTTGAAATATCTGAACTATTTTCTAGACAGGGTTCCGTATGTCAGGTGTGAACAAGAATACTCCTATCTAATTTGTCGAGTCAAAGTCCATCACACTAGGTACAATGCCATCCTGGTTCTCGATACCTTGATGTATCATACTGCGTGTATTATCAAACATAAGGAAATCCGCCCTTTGAAAATCCCAACTCCACGGCAAGTAGTCATCACCATTTGCATGATCATCTCATTCTTTCATTCTTCTATCTTTACTAACATTTCTATCCCAATTGGTACATGAAGCTACCCACAGCTAATGAATGTCCATTCATCTACATCAACCACTCCTCTCGCATTTTATCGCGATCTTGATTGGCAATTGGCATTCCCATTCAACATCTCGAGGGGGCAATATACCAGTGCAATTCTTCTCACTGGGGCAATAGTGGGGCATCCAAAAAAGCAGAATTTTTTTGATTTTGATCATGACAAGATTATTCTTTGAACCAACGCAACAAGTGCATCGCTTCAAAGAGGGGCAAAATGTAGACACGCAAAATGTACAAGTTAGCATTGCATATTTAAATCTGACTACCAACATCATTTCATCCTAAATCATTCCCCGACCTAACCATTTAATTAAATATCTTTATTTGATTAAATTCATTTGTTTTCTTCTCTTAATTAAACAAATCATGTGTTTAATTAAGTCTCTTAAATCATTCTCCATCTCTTTTAATTAAATAATTAATTTTATTTAATTAATTAAATCTCTAAAGTTCTATCTATTAAATTGAATAAATTAAAATCTTATTTAATTTAATCTTACTTCAATCTCTTTAATTAAATAATCAAAACATGTTTATTTAATTAAACTCATTAAATCATTTCCTCTCTTGTTTGATTTAAATTAATCCAAAATCTAAGTCAAAATAAGTCAACTCACCTAATCATCATTAAACTAACATAATCATCATTTATTTTAATCTAACCATGATTAAATACTAATCTCCCACTTGCATTCTCTAGATATCTCCACTTGCAACAAATCAATTCCCATTGATTTATTAAATCTTCATTTTCCTCAACATCTTTGGAGGAATATTCTTCTATTTCAAATTCAAAATTTGAATGACAAGTCCTTCCAACAAGGCATTTACTTCTTCTTACATGTCCTTGCCTTGAGCCAAGGGGCATTTTTCTTTCCCCCTCTTACATGTCTTTTCTCAAAATTCAAATTCAAAAATGCATTTATTGGCACATTTGTCAAAACTTGCTCATTCCTCACCCAATCACATGTTGACAAGTGGCATTATATCATTGGTTGAATCTTTGTCCCACATTGCTCCATTTTGGCTTTGTTTCCATTTCAACATTCTATAAATAGAATGCTTCACCATGCATTTGATCATCCACATCTCAAGCAAAGTTACCATGCTAAAATACTTAGCAATCCTCATCCATCTCATTGAATCATAGCTAGGTTTTTTTGCAGATTTTAAGCTTGGAGCATACATTCAAAGTCTTCATCAAGTGGATCAATCATCTTCAATCAACATTTGCATTCAAGGAGTTGGGAAAGGGCAAATCTCCACACACCTATTTGCACCAACTCCCTCAAGAGATCAAGAGTTTGCTTGCATTAGATAGGATTTAATTGTTTCATTTGTGTTCTTCATTTTCATTTCTTATCTTTTGCAAATTTCAAATGGATTTCTTGAGGAATCATTGGTTTCTAATCTTGTGTTTGATCTAATTGTTTGCATGTTTATTGTGTTTGTGCAAGGTATAGATTCAAATGGTTCACACATCCCACAATGGAGAACTCATAACCAATTTTTTGAAGCACATTTACCTATGGGCTATATTAAAGGTTGTGAAATCATGAGAAAGTAGCTTCAATCTTGGGAAACAATGTACTACACATAATCCCATGCCTTAAGTGGAATGAGACTGGTTAAAGAGCCTTACATGGCTAGTAGACAATAGTGTAACGATAGGTGTTCATGATTTGTTGTCAACAAGAACCTTGTTTTAGTAGCCAACCAAGTCCAATTTTGAAGTGTTCTTTAAAGTGGTGTAGTGGAACTTAGATTCCAAGAAGTTACTTACCAAGTCCAACTTGTGGGTCAAGGCATAAAGGCTTAAAGAAAATGAACTCTTTTTCTTTTGTTCCTCCACAATGTCACATGTAAAATCATCCCTTTGAGGCATGAGGTAAGTCCACTAAGAAGATACATACCCAATTGAGCTAGGAATGTTATATTGGTTGTGAGCCAGTTTGACACATTGTTTGGTTCTAAAACATCTTAAACACACATCAACATGATTCATCAAATTTCAAACCCTTTGGATTAAGTATGGATACCTTTTGAAAATTCCTACTACTGCTGCTTATTCCTAAGGATTTTATCCTTAGAGGCTTCTAAATATTGAGACTTATATCTAAAATCCACACTTTCCAAAGTTAACATAGGGAACTATGGCCTTAGCTTCTTGATTTTTACATGATGGACTTTGTGAAATGAAGGATGCTTAGACATAGAAATTTTTAGTTTGAAATTAATTAAAAATTTCTTGATGTGGTAATGAAACAATCTCACTTAAGAAAAGATTAAATCAAATGAACACCCCACATTGATGTATTCTCAAATATTGACTCCACAAAACAAACAAAGTGGAACAAGGTAAGTATTGCAAAACATTGAGTCCAAGTTCTATTTTATCAAAATCATTAAGTTCTTGAGGTTTTATCACTTTAGAGGTATAGCATGTTTCTCACCATCTTGGTCTTGCAAAAAAAAGGTCCCTTTTAGATTAACATTTTTGGGTCAAACATTTCATCCACCTTCATCATATTTTACATTTAACTTCACCAACAACTTTAGAAACTTTTGGACACATCAACACTTTGGACTTAGACATTTATTAAACCAATCCCCTAACTTAGCTACTTTGTGTGTGAAGTGGATCCTTTTACATACACTTAGTTGAGTTAGTTATCACATTCTTGAACTATTTTATCTTAAATGTCACAAGTCTACCTTAAATATTTACAAGTTCATTGTAACTGTTATCCTTGACATCAAAACAATCAAACCTATAGTCAAAAGTGTTTTCCAAAAGTTTATAAAGTTCATCCCCCATATAATTCACCCTTTTACCAAAATCTGAGTCATCTAGAGAGTTTCAACATTATAAATCTCAACATACCTCTCCCATAGGTGACCCACAATTTATGGTTACAACAAGATCACAACACAAGAGAATCATGGAACAAACAAAAAACACATCTACCACAAGTGATTCTATTCCATAATAATTTGATCCAAGGAGCCATTCTACCTCCTCACAACAACAAAATCCATTAGGGTATGAGGTAGAAGACGTCACAAATAACCCATTTGAGCCCACTAAGGAAGAACTCCTTGATTATAAACAAGATCATCAAATCTTAGAGAATGTGGCTTCAATTTCCCTAACTTTCATTGCACAAACCTTGGCACAAGGATTGATTCCATCTATGATTCAACCAACTCCATCCCTTATGCCAAGTCAAACATTAACTCCTAGTCTTGCAACTAGGATTTCCAGTGACCTTGGTCATACTCTCTCTTTAGAAGGACACACACTTTTGGGTACCCAAAACACCAACCTTCCCCAAAACACAAGTTGGACACTAGCATTTGTTTCCCCATCCCTTTCTTTCACCACCATTCTAGAGCACCCTCTACATCCACACGTAGCACTTACATTCCATAATGCCACAAGGGTCTTGACATTTCAAGTGCAACCATATTCATCCATCACCACAAATACCCAAAGTGTTCCCAATGTTACCCATGGTAATGTGAACCAAGTGCCTCAAATAGGACAAGAAGGAAAATTTAACACCCTCACAAAAATTCAACCCTTAACAAGTGGTTCCAACAACCCCATTTACACATTGAAACAAGTGGTTACCCAAACTACTCAAGTCAATCCACCATCCAAATCAACCCCATCTATCATCAATCCAAATCAAAGCAACACATTGATCACAAATCCCATCAACCAAGGTAATACCTTGGTCCCACAACAAACACAAGGGAACCCTCAACACATCAGTTAAGGGAACCCTTCTAATCAATTGATCCAAGGTCCAAATGTACCATTGACATCACAACACCAAATGGAATCATCTATATATGAAAATTTTGGATAAAATAAAAAATGATAAAACAATAACATACACTACCTAATTTCCAAATCTTCAATACCTCAAATAGATGCAATGATGGATGAATTATTCAATTGATTTGATATGTTGGTTGCTCAATTCAGCAACATAACATTGAGATGGAGATGATAGATGAATGATGATAGATAGAAATGGATGAATGACTCAAGAATTATTTTTGCAGCACAAGGATACTTGAAGAATCAACCCCCCTAATGGCTTATGAGAGGGTTGATTTATAGGAAAGATTTGATTTGGATTGATGGTTGAGATTGGATGTCAATAAGATGTCTTAATCAATGTCCAAGATTGAAATTTGACAAATTCCCTAGAATCAATGGACAAGATTCAATATGACAACCCACAATTAGGGTTAGGGAAACATTAGGGTAAATTTGAAATGAGTGGACAAGATTTGATTTGAGAAAAATTAAATCAAGGGTTGAAAATGCATGTGACAAGGAGATAAGAATGACACAAAAAAAGAGAGGTAGAAAATTAAATAATATTAGAAATTACTTGATTTATTAAAGGAAAATACTATTTTGAATTAAAAATTAATTTAATTCAAAAAGGTGGGGTCATGTGACAGTTAAAAATTCATTTGAATTTTTTACTAAAAGAGGAAAAAATATAAAGTGGGACCATTTTAAATAAATAATTTTATTTAAAAATGAGAAAATGCTACGGTGGACAATAATTAAATAAATTAAATAATTCATTTAATTATGAGAAGACATGTAGGAATTAATAACGTATTTAAAATTTATTTATTTAAATAATCAGGAGGAAATAATGGACCAAGATAATTAAATGAATTAAGGAATTTATTTAATTATAGAAAGATATTAGAGAATTAGTGACACATTTAAATAAATATAATTTATTTATTTAAATAATCAAAAGGAATAAAAGACATGAATTAATTAAATAATAGTTGAAAGTGGACCAAAGGACATAATTAAATATCTTAATTATGCTAGGAAGAAATATGGATAAAATAGAACTTGCAAGCCTAGGTCATTTTTATGTGTCTACATTTTTCCCCTCTTTGTCATAATGTAGCCTGTCACATTGTGACAAAGAAAATTCAATCAGAAACATGCCCCAGCGAAGGTACGGAGTATCTCTGCCCCCTTAGGAAAATTTACAAATTTTAGCTCGATGACAAAAAAATTTGGAAAGTGTCCCAACAAGCTAATTTCATGACCAGAAAAGAAATGGCGCAAGTGGTTTCAGATTTCAAGGTGTTTAAGGAAGTCAATAGGATGGTCAAATTTGGTCAAAAGAGCCTCCAATAATAAAAATTGAAGAAAATCCCACTTTGACCCTATAAATAGGTTGAAAAATGGGTAAAAGTCAATTCATTTTAACTCACACTTGTAAATTTGGAGAGCTTAGAGCTAGGAGACCGTGCGTAAAGATGGTGATTCTTGTGATCGAGCATCACGGATACATCGTCCAGACATTTAGATGGCCAAAGGGAATAGAGGTACCGGTAAGTACACCTTGCCCACTTTGTACTTTTATCATATTTTGTGCATTTTTTAGGGTTTTAGGGTAGGTCAACGAATGCACCGCAATACATATATGTGCATGTAAGCTGCATTCAAGGTCGCGTTTGATGCATTTTATGCGTCACGATGCAAAAATGACAATTTTGTTAGGGGGTTAGTTAGGTGTGATGCATTTTCCAATTAGCGCGATGCATTCGTCCTTTCGCGTCGTAATTGATAACTATAGCGACACATTCACAATATTGCAATGCATTTGAGGAGCCATGTGATGCATTCAGTTGTAAGTGACACATTTGATGGGTGGTTCGACACAAGCAATTGAGGATGTCACATTTGCAAGTCAAAATGATGCAAGTGGAAAAACACAATGCAAATGCCAAACCGTGACACAAATGAAATCAACGCGACACATTTGACTTTGACCAGGGTTGACCAAAGTTGACCTAGTTTTAGGCTCACTTTTTGCTTATGTTTAATTAGATAGATGGTAATAATGATTTTAAATAATGTGCTAATGTTCATTTTTGCATGTGCAGAAACAATTACCACTAATCTATACACATGATTTTGGGCCATCTACGTATGCATTTTGGGATCAACTGACAAACTGGGAGAAAAGGTAGTTGATGTGACTGGGGATGGACTATGTCACCTATATGCCTATTATTCAGGCTAATAGGGGGCTGCTAACAACATTGGCCGAGAGATGGCATGTCGAGACTTGTTCTTTCCATTTGTCGACGGGGGAGGCCACTATTACTCTGGAGGACGTGTATAGGATTTTGCATATTCTGATAAGAGGGGAGTGGGTGGTGTATGATCCACACTAGGGAGTGTAGGCTAGTACTGAGTTGTATGAGGTGGATGATGGCATAGGCCTTTGTGTGGAGAGATATGAGATTCGGTGGGAGTAACTAGCTAAGCACTATCCACAATGGGATGCCATGTTATGCACTTTGATTGCTAGAGTCTTGATTTTAGATCATTGAGGACATGGATTCCTAATCAAATGGGGAGATGTGTTAGTCCAGATGCGATGGGATAGGGCTATTTTTGCATGGGGTCCTTGTTTGCTTGGTATGCTATATCATCAACTACATGAGGTAGCCTACAAGGGTGTACATAGCTTCAACCATGGCATGACATTGCTTATAATCTAGGCTTGGGAGCATATTCCTGTCTTTCGGCCACCTATTCAGAGACCACAACTAGCAGAGGGGATGTTGTATGTGTACTTGTATGTGGGTATTCTTTAGCAAATCACTAGAGTTGGAGAGATAGGGTTCTAGTGGCACAGGATTGATAACATGACTTCATTTGTCTGGAGGTCGTACAAGTATTGCATGCAATGAGCCAGTGAGGGAGATCATTTGTCATTTTGCAGTCAGTTTCAATATCTGATTGGCCACACTGTACAGTCACAACTCATAGTTGAGATGTACCTACCCCAATGGGTACTACATTAGTTCAAGGAGTAGCAAGGTGTGCTCATGGGGATTGTTGAGTATGCCAAATCATTGCGAGAGCCTACGTGGGGTCCCACCATATTAGCACCGTTTGTCGAGCAGCATATAGATGGATTGGTGGTGCAACCTTAGTCTTTAGAGCCGAAGCCATCCTGCCCATCGAGGTTGAAATTCCATCCTTAAGAGTCTCTATGAAGGGTCTGATCGATGATGAAGAATACAGACAATCTCGATTGCATGAATTGGAAATGTTAGAAGAACGTAGAAATAATGCCTTGAATCATCTGCAGGAATATCATAATCATCTCTGTCACAGTTACCTAACAAGAGAGTCATGGTCAGAAAATTTGGCATTGGCAACTTGGTCTTCATGCAAAATCCTAAGAATTGGTTTGATAGAGAAAAACTTGGAAATTTTGAGCCCAATTGGCTGGGTCCTTATATCATCACATCCTCTTTTGGTTCTGGAGCATACCAGCTAGCCACTTTAGACAGTGAGCAACTGATTGAGCCTATCAACAATCTACATCTTTGAAAGTTCTATGCATAGCTTTATAAAGCTAGGATGAAAACCATTAAAATACAAAACAATCAAAAAAATATAAAAATTTGTCACCCTGATGAAAACCTGGCAAACAGACATCTTGGTGACACTAAAAAAATAAAAAAAGTAAAAAGAAATAATTTTCCAATAGTGAAAACCTGGTAAACAAGCCTTTGGATAAGTACCATGGTGAAAACCTAGCAAACAAGTGTCATGCGTAGTCAGTATTGCTGCGCCATCTATTGTCACTCTATCTACCTTAGTCCATAATAAACACCCACTTTTTTGACATCATCTTGACACCCATTGCAAAACCCTGCCATTCCTTTCATGGCTAACAATAGTTGACACCCAGTCCTGCATATTGTCCATCTATCACCCCAAGCATGTCCTTTTCATATCCTTCAAACTTGGCTGGTCCTAGACCTGACTGGGGGAAATTCCTTTATCATCTGATTGCAGTGGATATCGCACGTGGTCCTACCAATCATAAAATGTCTTGAAAAACAGGCCTAAAAATTAAAAAATGTCCTAAAAAAAGACCTAAAAATAAAAAAATGTCTTGAAGAAATACAAAAAAATCAAAATATGGCAAAAACACAAAAACAAAGTTATATCTTGTCAAGTCAGTCTTTGTCATTTTTTGAACTACATTGTCTCTATGCATTTTTTACATAGGCAAGGCTCATTTTGGGCCCCTGAGACATTAGGTCAATCCTTTTAGGTTGTCAAAATAAGATCATGACTCAATCTTTGGTCACCAAGAAAAAGTCATTGGTCATGTCGAACTACAAGGTCTCTAAGTGTATGATGTAGGCAAGGCCATCTTTTGATGAGCCCCTGAGGCCACACTAGGTCAGTCCATTAGGGTTCACGACACTGCACTAGCACACACAAATATTTTCAAGTAAAACAAGTCATTTCTTCTAAACAAACTATGGAAATTATTTAATCAACATTAGCATGTCAACATTGACAAATAATCATCTCAGTTAATTTTAGTCAAACTCAGTCAACTTCAGCCAATCTCAGTCAAAGCTGGTCAAATTGTTAATTGGTTATTCGAAAAATGTGTCCTTCTACAGAATGACCCTTGTCATTTACTTATGCCTTAGGATGTGTCCTTCCTAGGCATTGTCATTATCATTTGGCATCTCTCAGAATTTGAGGATTGATCCTCTCAACATTAACATCATTCAGGATGTGTCCTTCTTGAATTTGGCAACTTTGGCATTTGTCACCTGGACATCAGAAAACCTAACATCTCGACATCGTCAAACTTGGCATCTTGACATCAAAACACCTAACCTTCAGACACACTCGGAAAACACTTGGAAAATATTATCTTGGAATTTTGTCCTTTAATTTTTCATCATGCTACTAGTTTCTCGAGGATTTCTTGACAACATGATTTATAGAAGCAATGGCGTATCATGACGATTGGCTTGTCTTGTCTTTTTCAAACAACCATGTTGTCAGGTTCACCAAAATGTATATGAAAAATTTGGATAAAATAAAAAATGATAAAACAATAACATGCATTACCTAATCCAAATCTTCAATACCTCAAATAGACACAATGATGGATGAATTATTTGATTGATTTGATATGTTGGTTGTTCAATTCAGCAACATAACATTGAGATGGAGATGATAGATAGAAATGGATGAATGATTCAAGAATGATTTTGGCAGATAAGGATACTTGAAGAATCAACCCCACTAATGGCTTATGAGAGGCTTGATTTATAGGAAGTTCTGATTTGGATTGATGGTTGAGATTGGATGTCAATAAGATGTCTTAATCAATGGCCAAGATTGAACATTTACAAATGCCCTAGAATTAATGGACAAGATTCAATATGACAACCCACAATTAGGGTTAGGGAAACATTAGGGTAAATTTGAAATGAGTGGACAAGATTGATTTGAGAAAATCAAATCAAGGGTTGGCAATGCATGTGACAAGGAGATAAGAATGGCACAAAAAAAGAGAGATGGAAAATCAAATAATATTAGAAATTACTTGATTTATTGAAGGAAAATACTATTTTGAATTAAAAATTAATTTAATTCAAAAAGGTGGGGTCATGTGACAATAAATAATTCATTTGAATTATTTACTAAAAGAGGAAAAATTATAAAGTGGGACCATTTTAAATAAATAATTTTATTTAAATTTGAGAAAATGCTAAGGTGGACAATAATTAAATAAATTAAATAATTCATTTAATTATGAGAAGACATGTAGGAATTAATAATGTATTTAAATAAATAAATAATTAGAAGGAAATAATGGACTGAGATAATTAAATAAATTAAGGAATTTATTTAATTATGGAAAGATATTAGAGAATTAGTGATGCATTTAAATAAATATAATTTATTTATTTAAATAATCAAGAGGAATAAATGACATGAATTAATTAAATAATTACAAATTATTTAAATAATAGTTGAAAGTGGACCAAAGGACATAATTAAATATCTTAATTATGCTAGGAAGAAATATGGATAAAATAGAACTTGCAGGCCTAGGTCATTTTTATGTGTCTACACCATCATCTTTACCATTGGTCCCCCAAACCATGCAAAATCAAACAAGTCCCCAAACTTACATTCCCCCATCCCAATCGATAATTTTGTAAGGAATGATAGCACAAAACAACCCACATGCACTCACCACACAACAACCATCTCAAATCAACCCACAACCCACTCATACCATGATCACTCAAAATCCATCTCACATATCCCAACATCAAAACACTTACACATTGCAAGCACAACAAGCTCACACTCTAGTTTTGCAACAAGCACAACAGGCTTATCAACAAGCATTGCAAGCATAGCAAGCTCAAGCTCATGCTTTGCAACAAAAACAATCCCAACAACAAGATTTGCAACAAAAACAAGCTTATCAACACACTTTGCAAAAACAAGCCCAAGCACAAGCCTTGCAATAGCAGAAAACTCAACAACAAGCTTTGATCACACAATAACAACAACAAGCCTAATAATAAGCATTGCTATCACAACAATACACCCAACAACAACGAGTGCTTGCACAACAACAACAACAACAATAAGGTTTGTACTATAATCCCCAACAAAATATCATCAATCCAAATATGCTAGGAGCATAGACACCTCTACCACCATCACCTTCACAATATCAAAATCCACCCTACATGCCATACAACACCCCATCATATCAAAATCCTACTTACACTTCATCCACCATTCCACAGTATACCACATATTCTCCTCTACCAAATCTGCAAGACAATGTGTCATCATAGCTTAAGGCACTCACACAACAAATCCAAGACATTCAAATGGGAAAAACCAAGAAACCACATATGCAACAGAACTTGTGTCCCTACCCCTTTGATAGGAACATAGCGATGGTACCTTTCCCACCTGGTTTTGAGGTTCCAAATTTTGATAAATACAAAGGATAGGGAGACCTGGTGGATCATATCAAATAATTCCACATAATGTGTATGGAGATGGCCTACAATGATT